>JAUZND010004374.1:0-11745 GCA_034780555.1 Coelogynopora nodosa
ATTATAATCACTTTGAAACATCACCTACATTATAATCACTTTGAAACATCACCTACATTATAATCACTTTGAAACATCACCTACATTATAATCACTTTGAAACATGACCTACATTATAATCACTTTGAAACATGACCTACATTATAATCACTTCGAAACACTGAAATTATGAAAACACTGAAAAACACTTTGAAATATCTTTGAAACCAAAATGGACATTATATCAAACAAAACAATAACATAAATCAAAATGAAACCATTTCACTGGAGAAGGTATATTTATGTGTTGATAATATGTAACTCAACAGTTAACTTGTCAGTTATAACATAAAAAGGATAAAATATAACAAATACAATACATGGCAATAACTACAGCCAATCGATAGGTGGAAAGCCACAATCGATAATTCAAATATCGACAGTAAACACCCACATTGTTCAATTTATTAACTTGACTGAAAGACATACATAGATTCCGGCTGTAATGTGTGTAAGAAATTGATCCTTAAATAAGTTAATATCAATAATGTAAATGAATGACAATTATTGATTATACGACTATACTACTGCTATAATGAAGGATGTCAATGTTATGGAACGGCATCCATTCAGTTAAAATGATATACAAAGACAAGTGATGTTCAAGTGTGTAAAATATGTCAGAGGTCATTCACAACGCCTTCTCTTGCGCTTTGTCACTAGCGGCGCTGAGGTGGCCGAAGTGGCTTGTTTCCTGAGAGCATCAACTTCATCCTGATTGGAACCAGAGGACGATTGGGATGTGCCGGGAACCTCAACACATTCTTCCTTAATACTAGAGGATGGTTTGTGAAGACAAGTTGCGTTTTCATTGGAGCTTGATGTTGCCTGAGATCTTTGATTGTCTTCATGTGTTACTTGATGATGAGCTGTGTCTGGAGAGGAGATTTGATGGTCGTGACTCCGTTTGCGGTGGACAGAATTCTGCACAAGAACACACTCCAGTGCCTGAATCCTGAAGAGATAAGGAAACTGGTTTAAAGTTAATGATAACATAACACTATGTATGTATATATCTACGTCCACACTATGTATATATCTCGTCCACACTATGTATATATATATGTCCACACTATGTATATATCTACGTCCACACTATGTATATATCTACGTCCACACTATGTATATATCTACGTCCACACTATGTATATATCTACGTCCACATTATGCATGTATATAATGAATATCAACTGGTAACCATGCACCACAGCAGTCTAAACATCTGGTAACCACGCTCCACAGCAGTCTAAACATCTGGTAACCATGCACCACAGCAGTCTATACATCTGGTAACCATGCACTACAGCAGTAGAAACATCTGGTAACCACGCACTACAACAGTCTAAACATTTGGTAACCAGGCACCACAGCAGTCTAAACATCTGGTAACCATGCACCACAGCAGTCTAAACATTTGGTAACCACGCACCACAGCAGTCTAAACATCTGGTAACCATGCACCACAGCAGTCTAAACATCTGGTAACCACGCACCACAGCAGTCTAAACATCTGGTAACCACGAAAACGTGGCAACAAACCTTTTTGCCTGTCGAGCAGTGCTCCCTTCAAGTAGCGTGTTCTTCGTCATAAGTTCCCTTTGAGTAGCCTTCATGTCAACAATACTCCGCTGTAGTTGGGTCAACCTCGCCTCCATCCTCCGGACATGCGCCTTCATTTCCGCCACTCCCTCTAGCTCCTCTGATTCTCCACGGTGACAGCAGGCGACTGATGAGACGGAGGGGGAGGGTTGAGCTAGGAGGTTGTGCAAGAAGTCGAGACGGGGTAGGATGTTGCGTTCCTTCTGCTGCGTCGTGAAGCGGACCAGATTGTGGATGTCGAGGGATGTGCGATCCGGATCTCCTAAAGATAAGACAGAATCGTGTCAGTGATGCAGTGGACATTAGTAGTATAGGAAGAGTGGATTCGCCCCCCACCCAAAATGCATTGGATATTGATTTATACTCCAGTATGCTTCAATCTATCGATTAAGATAGATGTAAAGTTGAAAGAATGATGTGCGTTTGACAAGTTATCAAAAGTATTAAAAGGCTTCTTGATAATGTAACTCACTCTGATCCTCATAAATAAAAATAACAGAATAGCTGAATTGTATAATACAACTATAAACACACATTCAAACAGATCATTTAATAAAAGAGAAATTCAAAAACACTTTTAAGTGAAACACTTCTTAAAAAAATAATTTTTACCTACTTAATTATATAGACAATATCACGGTTGCCACCAATTATTACAAAACATGAAAATAAAGAACAAATGGCTACCATTATATAATATGTAGTGTAAATACTTATTAACTAAAGAAAATGTAAACAATTATAAAAAAAAGTTGTTAATAAAAAATATGTAATTGTGTTTATATTCCAGGTTGCATCAAGACTAAAATGTCTCTAACACAACATAGACACAAAATAAATGGTGCGGATTTCTACAAAATATAAAACATATACAGATTGCATTTTAATTATTTTCAGAAAAGTATCCCGAAATATAGTAAAAAAAAGGTAAAATTCCGACATTTTCAAAAAAATTGGACAGCAAATTAATTTTTTCTGACTTGGTATTAACCATGTCAATATCATTATACACGTTAATACAATAAATATAATGTTCAATAATTATACACAATTTTATTTCATTTCATAATCTAAGATTACTCTAAATTAAAATATATACATCATATACAACATAAATAATATGCATCTATAAAATTCGAGGACGCTATTTTTTAGCTGAAAATTCGAGGACACCAAAATATTAGATTTGTTTTTCAAATATAAGCCAAAGTTAAACTTGTTAAAAAGGGTACAACTTAATAAATAGCACCACATAAAAAAACGTAAAGTTAAAACACATGCCTAGTATCTGGGTACTTAAGAGGTGATCGTTCCACAAGCTTCTTGCACATCGAAATGAGATACTTTCTGGAATCACAGTTGAACTAGTCGCAGTTTATCATGATTAATACCATTCTTTGACTACCAAACACATGATTTAGCCAGCAAACAATTTGGGAACATGCAATCACTTAACAAAGTGCAACAAAATTGGATCACATATTTAGATGTATAGCTTATATTTTTTGAAATTCTACACTAAATAAAAAAAATGAGCACACACTCCAGAATTTGAGAACAATTTACAGAATTTAAGGACTATCGAGATTTCACGAATTTGGATGATGGGTACCCTGATACATACTAAAATGCATCGAAATGTACACAGTACGTCGATATCTTCAAGAAATAAATACATTTTCAATGCTGCCTATTTTATAGTGAACCAGAGTTGGTGCAATACATTCATAAATATTGAAAATTCATTCTTTATTCGATCTTTATATCAAAATATCTCTTGTAATAACGTACAACACATACTATCATCATATTTTATTCAAGTGATTTCATTACAATATGCTTCATAATCAAATGTTGACAGTGCTAAAATCGTTGAAAGCTGTCAACATATTTCATATAATTTTAGAATTCTTAAAATACAAACTATTGAATACATCTGTAAGTGGTTTGATATCTTTTAGCAAATAAATATATGTGTTAAATCATACCCAAAACATCGATAAAATAACGCCAATTTCTAAATTGATTTGTGCGCCACGTTGAGTTAATTCTACTCTAGTATAAAACATAATGTAATGGTTATTCAAAGAAAGAGAGAGAGAGAGAGTTACTCACTCCTCTTGGTGAAGGTGGGCAGCAGGTGATCCTCGAAGTACTCCATAGCCATACTGGAGATGTCTCTTAACTCCTGCAGCACCTCATGCGGCCTCCCTGTCACGGCAGCGTTGGCAGCACAACTCGGTTCACCCGCTCCTCCTCTCACCAGTCGAAGAATGCGGAACACTTCGTCCAACACCCGACCCGCTATGAAGCAGCAGTGACCCTGGTTGGCGTACTTCATCATCGTCATGCTCAGCAGGGAGATTCTAGTTTCCAGGGCAGCCAGAATGTCACACTTTCTGTGAGGGGAGGGGTGATCTGGATGTACACCTACCACACTACTCATTTCAATACTTGCTAAAAATGTCACACTTTCTGTGAGGTGAGGGGTGATCTGGATGTACACCTACCATACTATTAATTGCAATACTAGTCAGAATGTCACTTTCTGTGAGGTGAGGGGTGATCTGGATGTACACCTACCATACTACTAATTTCAATACTCGCCAGAATTTTACATTTTTTGTGAGGTGATCTGGATGTACACCTACCATACTACTAATTTCAATACTCGCCATAATGTAACACTTTCTGTGAGGTGAGGGGTGATCTGCATGTACACCTATCATACTACTAATTTCAATACTTTCCAGAACAGTGTCACACTTTCTGTGAGGTGAGAGGTGATCTGGATGTACACCTACCATACTACTAATTTCAATACTTTGTCAGAACAGTGTCACACAGATTGAACTCACTTAGTGAGAGGATGAGATCTGCGCTCGGACTCTCTCCTCGGCAGCTGCGACTTGATCTCTCGTTGATATTCTGCAACTCGGCGCTCGGCTCGTCGAAATCCCCGATTGAGGAGGTCTTGACTGACACGGTCGAAGTGTTTGCATACCTGTTGGTGGCGGAATACACCACATCATTGATATATGACGGTAATTTGAAATGAATATCCATATTCAATATTTGCAATTCACAGACCCATTCTAACATCTGAGATCAATAATTAGAAATTCACAGACCCATCTGAGATCAATAATTAGAAATTCACAGACCCATCTGCGATCAATAATTAGCAATTGACAGACACATTCTAACATCTCAGATTAATAACAAATAAATAGCAGTGGTTTTGTGAGAAAATAACATTATGCATCTTCTTTTGAATGAAAGAGATGATCAGAATAATAGTAATAGAACAACATTATTATTAGATAAAATATATAACACATTCTGATTTTATCAGGTTTCCCAGATCGCCATGAAACATGTGTAACATGCATGATGCTCTTTAAAAGCAAAATCAAAGGTCCTAATACAACATTTCTAAAACAATGAGAAAGTTTTGGGTACAGGAGCGTATTTTGTGAAAATACTTTATTTAGAAGCACAAACCATGTTGTTGAAAAAAATAATAACTCACATTGTTTTTTAAAAAACAATGGAAATGTAGGTTAGGGGGGCGAAGTTCCTCTATTTTTAATGTAGTTTCGAAAGGAATAATACCATAGTCGGAGAGGTAGAAGATCAGAACGTTTAAAGCTAAAAAAGCTAAAAGCACAAAACTGACTGTAATACCAGCCCTGGACTATGATTAACAGAAACCACAATTTATTATTCTTTTCAATAAATCCTTAGTCTAACATAGAATTAGACTGGAGTGTAAATTGGTTGCCTGGTTCACACCAGAACAACTTCTCTCCCCACACACCCTTCTTTTTATTACATATTTTAACCGATCTCAAAGTCAATAAAATTGTCTCTCAAAAACCGGACTTTTAAGAGCCCTGCACAATACAGAGCCTGACAACCATACAGGGTGTGATGAAATTCCATAATGGTCTGCATAATGTCAGCCCCTATAATACTATTAAATTGATATGGGGGTGTAGGAAAAATATAGTAGCTAGTTTGTGACCTTGTTTTCATTAATCACATTTTTTGATACACAACAGTAAAAGTATCACACGAGCACAGTTACTAATATTATAAATTAATTCATTTATAGTTGTCAAATTAAGTAAACAGCACTCTAGTATGATAAAATAAATGAATATTTATGAATATATTGCAGACACAGGCATGCAATTAATAAGAATTGAAAATATGGAAAATAATGATTATGAGCATAGCAAAATTTGTTTTGTCCCAAGCCAGAATTTAAGGTAAGGCATTTTTTTAAATGTATTTCACACGGAAAAAGGGTCTAGAATGTAATGGAAGCATCTCATGCCCGATGTATTGACTTTTGTCTGATGAGGCATATCATCATCAACAGAAAGCGTTTATCAGTATACCCTAGTTACTATTATAAAAGAAGGTCACTTACATTCTAAAATGAAAGTATATATATATATATCAATGCTATAATAAGTAAACACATATTCTTTTATTGTTCACATATCATCCAAAAATGTAAACTGATCAAATATTCCCTAAAATACAAGGCGACATTTTATAGAATAGAATAGAAAATTCATGAGTAAAGTATATAGCAAAAATTTATGTAAAATTATTTTAAAAAACAATATAGACAGTTTAAACTATTCTTAACTAAATTACTGAATCAAGTATAGGATAACAGTTTGGAGAATAGTGGATTAAAGTCAGATGCCAAATGAAACAGAACATTGTATAACTTTATAGAACCTGACTATAATCATATAACAATAGAACCTTATTCCAGGCTCGAAATTGGCCTCTGAGAAAAAACTTTAAAATAAATCTCCTGTGGCATATGCCATGGCTATGCTACAGCACAAAAACTGTCAGAAATTAAAACCAAGATTGTAGCTAAAAGCATCAACATCGTATTTAGCTAAATATCTAAATGATGTATTTTTACAAGAGTACTGCTATGTGGATGGATGAGGTTGTAAGGTACATGTGCTTTATGCATATTTTCGCTTATCTAACAAATGATAAAAATGAGACCCACAAATCAGGAAATCTGGAATATTTCGAGCCCTGAAATAGAGACAGTCCTGCCACACAGTCCTGAGGGTACAAATGCACTTGGCAACTTGATCGTCCTGCCATCCTGGGCACAACTGGTATACATTTTTACAAGTAAATATTATGAAAAATTGGCAATATTTCTTACTGTATTTAAAAATATTTGCAAAATTGCTACAAAATATATGCTGGTGCTGCACATATGTAGGCAAACATAAAGCATATATATATTAATAAAGTATATGTATTAAATTAAATTAAATTTAGGCCACAATTGACCACTTGGTATTAACAAAAATGGCTTAAAACACATTATGGTAGAATTTTTTAATAATTATAACAAATTCTCCTATAATGTGTTTTAGGCAATTTTCATTAATACCATGTGGCTAACCTTTTTTTAAATTAATATATATTGTAATACATTAATTGAAAAAAAAATCAATATTAGCAATGATGCAAAAATTGCATGTTTATTTATTTAATTAAATATAATATAATCTGTGTATTTAACAAAAAGACTAATTATGTTTTGTTTTTAATTATTGCCTTAATTTAAAAGTCGCTGTTTTGTCCTTGATAAACCACTATTATCACATTAAATAAAGTTGCCAACAAAAAGGAGACATCTTTTGGTACTCCTGCAGATGAGCACATGTAATTTTTAAAAAAAGCACATTTTTATAAAAAATATTCACCCATTTAAAAAAGTGCAAAAATTTTAATGTAGTAAAATAGGAATGTTATTTATTAATTATGGTCAAAAAATTAAATGTTGTAAGTTTTTATACATTTTGTATTAGCATGGTATACTACACATAATCAAATATTATTATATGCTTATATTAATGTTAGTGACCAGTTAGGAACATAACAAAGTTTGGGACTGGACTGACCAGTTAGGGATGATCTAGTTGTCAACCAATTAGGAATGTTTAAAATTTCGGGTGTATTTTTCTAATTAATTGTTTGAATTATTCATGCTTATCTACATTTTCATCAATATTTGGAGACAATTTTCAAAGCTAAAGAACTACAATACTGGTTACTTTAATTTTATATGAATATATTTATAAATATAGTTCCTATATATACCTCTTTCTGAATTCTACTGTGTCTGTAATAAAGGAAATGATGTTTACTACCATAAATATACATTACTGTATTTAATTTAATTTATGTGCATAATATTTTACCATTATCCTCTTTTAGGAGCACTGATCCAGTGGTTCCCAGACTTTTATGAAAGGACTCGGAACTGATTATAGATATTGACAATAAAAAACGCCAATATAGATTTGTTTTGTTATAATAAATTGTACAAACCTTACCTATTTTATATATTTTAAGAGTATATATTTTATTTTGGATATATGTTGTTTTATTTTTTGTAGCATGAGATACACCATTTTGTATCCAATATTCTGTACTTAGTTATCAATTGATAAAATAATGCATTTGTTAAAACTTTGATCAGAATATAACATGCTTGTTATAAATTAATATTTAATTGTAATATATTTGTTATAAGCATATGAATTATGTTATACTATACAATCATTTAATGGAACAATACTCTTTTTCATTTTGGCATTCTGGATTTTCCTATTTTTCGGGCATAGTGAAAATTTTCGGGCCAAACAAAAATTATCTAAAATACCCTATATAAACTTTTTTCTAAAATTGATAACCGTTATTTTGTAATGTACATATTTATTAAAGTAGTAGAAAGAGTTGCAATAATAAAATAGATGTAGTATAGTTACAATAACATGTTAATATTACAATATATATGGCAGTACTATCATGGTAGTGTAATTCATAAATCATGGACATATAAAAATGAAATAATTAGAATTATATTTTGCTAAGAATATATAGTAAGAATATAATTTGGAATGTGAGAGTCAGTTAGACGTAAGTGTATTTAGAAATGCACAGCTTTGTGTAAGGTATTTAGTAATTAAGTCACAGTTTATCAAGTCATGGAATCTTCCATCCAGGAGAAGATGAATCCGTAGTTGATCTTTTGAGAACACTCTCATAAATGCACTGAGTAGCAGAATTCTTTTTGCTTTCCATTTTATCTTTTCTGCCAACAGTAGCTTTAATTCAAGATGTGAGGGTGATAGGTTCTTCATTTCCAAAGTACAGCTACTACAAGTCAACAAAAGCAGTACACTACTTCTTTACTCATATCATCACTACAGCAGCCAACTAAAATCGCTTGCCTTAGCTGGAAAACCTACTCGTGGGAGGCCTCTTTCTATGCATTTGTTGTTGTTGTTGTTGTATTGAGGTCATTGCCTCAGCGATAGCCGCTGAACCTCCTTGAGAAGGTTCAGCAGTTACATGCAGTTACATGACCTTCCTGTACTTCGGCTAACTGCACCAGGAGTTCCTGAAAAAAATAATTAATGATTTGAGAAAACTGAGAAAAAAAAACATTATTCCTCAAACATACCACGGTTTTTATCATTCTTTGTCTTCTGATGCTTCACTTGTTTCTGACGTAGTTGATGATGACTACACTGCTTCTGAGGATTAAACTGTTCGACATTTTGGAAACTACATAGTTTCTTTTGATACTATTACTGTTCATAGTTTTATTCAAAATCATTTACTGTTCATAGTTTTATTCGAAATCATTTACTAATAATTACAGACTTTAATCACATTTTTCATTTAGTACATGTTTACTCTGATTATTTGCTTAATTGTCTAAAACATAAAAAAATAAACAAATACATCTCTTTATTGTTAGAAGAAATTGATTTTTTTCATATTAAAAGGAATTTGAGTCACATATCAACTAGTATAAGTTAAAATAACACTTTTGTAAGAATCGTATGTGCTAAAGAAATTATCTTATCTGCAAAATGGGTATCTTTGCAAATATCTTAACTACAATTTATTGATTTTTATGGCATTATCAACTTTGCATCCTATAGTTAGGTCAAAGTAAGTAGTAATTAATACCAGCAGGACTTTAGTTAGAATTATTGCCTTGATTTTTAATTACAATTTCTAACATTGTTTTGCTTTCCTGAAAACCTCTCAAAATCACTTATGATTTTTGCTAAGAGCAACAACAAAGTATACAATCATTTAGATATATAATGCCTGATAAATAAAACTGGTGGGTCATTGTACTTTAACTTGGTATCAAGAAAATCTGTTGTATAAATTTAGCCATAACTCTATAAGTATAACTTCACAATAAAGTAATTGAATTAGGCCAAGTTCTAGATAAAGAATTAATAGAAGACACTGTTGATGGTGATTATTTTCCAGAACAGTATCTAGGCAATGACAGACAAATTCAGTATCAAGATGTTCAGTTTTTTCATAATTAAAGTGAAAATCATACATTTTAAATATCATATTTTATGTAAACAAATAGCACTTTTGTATATATAAATAATATATTAATACCTACCCAAACCCTTATATACATGTATATAATTGTACCTATTAAAATGTGAGTGTATAAAGAAATTTACTTTATTTTTTTATTTTACTTTAAATTTTTTATTTACTTTATTTTATTTACTTACACTAAGGTTACTACTGAGACCCCTTTATAATATTGTAAATTATAATTTCATTTCAGAAAATATTGCCACTCTGGTAATAATGTATGTTGAAATTAAATAACTAAATATGAGGGCATAGGGATCTATCATATTAATATATTCATTAAATATTTCAGTTTGTTTGCGAATTAGCATGAGTGAAGTCATGAAATATTGAAATTAATCTGCCCCTGGACCCCTCCTGAAAAATGATGTATCGAATCTTCAGTGCAAATGTTTATCTCGGGTTTTAAAAAACGAACCCTCTTTGGAAAATCCTGGCGACGGCCATGCCAATCATGTTGATGATGCATACATTTTAAAATTCCATACAAAGGGATATAGTATATAATATATATATATAATCTAGTCCTCAGACGATGACAACAAGCAAAAAACATGGTCTGATTTTTTACGAAAAAATTTGGTAAGAATATATTATATTGTGTTAAATTCGATCATCAATTTTGTCGACCTTTTTAGTTCGAGAACGAAAGTTGATGGTTTTTAAATAGTTTGATTGTTTTTAATAATAGAGTTTTTAAACAAACATGTTCAGGTTTTTTAAACTAAATTTTATAAATCATACTTACAATAATATGTTATTCTTGTAATTGTAATGCTACGAAAAAGTAAGCAAATAACTTAATTTCATTGTTTAACCTTCAACAATATTTTATACAGGAGTTAACTTATTTTATATGAATTTATTTTGTTTAGAAAGTTTATGTAATAATTAATTTTTACTTATATATATATATATATATATATTTAAATTATATTATTCGATATAAGCATATTTTATTTACCAGTATAAATTTTTTATTCATCAAAAATTGGAAAAGCAATTACAAATTTATATTTTAATAATTAACAAAATATACAGACAAAAAACCAAAAGTTAACAATATATATATATATATATATATAGTTTACACATTTTTTAATACTTATTACGTGATACATCTATGTAAATAACATACTATTTTATATTCTTCTACATAATAGTAAAATATATACTTTTAATTATATAATTAGACGATTCCTATAAGTTGGGTTAAAGTACGTATAGAATACATAGCAGTCAATAGCAGTAATAGGTTGTCTTTTCGGCACTTTCTTTGTTAATAGCGGCTTCAAATAGTTTTGGTTTAAAGAATGAAGTCAATGAATGACTGCTTTCAGTAGCTTCTTTTAAAAGTTAAATCTTTTAGTCTTTTTAAAGTCGGATCCAGAAGGTTTTCGCTTTATAGGTTCCATTTTCAAATTAATTATTATATTAAAAATAAACTGTATACACTATTTAGCAAAAAGAATCCGACATCGGTATAAGTAAATGAATAATATTAAGTAGGTTTCTTTATATAACTAGATAATGCCTATTTAACCTGTGAATCACCTACACTATATAGGTACAATATCTACTACCCGTTGGACAACAAGTTGTCGGCCCGACGTCGGGCCCCCA
>JAUZND010004375.1:0-11744 GCA_034780555.1 Coelogynopora nodosa
TTATAACGTTGTTCATTTTAATATTCTAATTATATTAACAGATTACGTCATAGGATTATAGGATTGTGATGTTCTCTATATATTGATATATTGTACCTATCTCTCGCTCACTGATATTTTATTCATTGTACTACACGTTTATGGAGTGGATCTCCGAAAATTAGTATTTTTAAAAATTTTACAGCAACATAGGTTAAAAATTCAGTAGAATGTTTGACTGTTTAAATTTAGGTTACTGGAATCCTGCTAATATATAATAATATAAATACATTTACTGTTATGAAGCAGGATCGTATAATGTCGTATACTTATGAATAATATTAGTATTAGTAAATAAGTAAAGGTAAATAATAAAGGCAATAAATATAATAAAATATTGAAGGAATTTTTTTTTACAATCTGCTCGTATTGTGGATGTTTTCAATTGTAGAATTATTACTTGTTAGTATTGTTATTATCTCTAATAATTAAAATATGTAAATCAGCCATTGTATTATATTGATGTAAACAATTTCGTTAGTTAAACTATACTTACACTGTTCACGTATTTCAATACATTTAAAGCAAATTCTTTTGTACGGTCAACAGACGCGAATTTCAAGTACTGAAATGTAGAAGTATTTCAGTAGAATACAAGCGAATGTTCATGAATGCTGAAAAATATGTGCAATATTCAAAGGACACCGCTTTTATAAAAACAAGCAAAGTTATAGATATTTCATAATACCTACATTCAAAATATTAACCTATAATGGTTGGTAGTTCAAAACTAGTAAAGTACTTTTTGCTTCAGCATATTAGCTCGATGTAAAACATATAACAATATGTAAAAACAAGCTTCTTATTATGAAGATGATCTCTAGCAGTGTAGATATCTTTTAAAAACAACGTATTATAAATGAATAGTTATTAATTTCCAATTTAATACGATTTGTAAAATTGTAATTATCATATCGATAATCAATAATAAGTATATTGCCTGGAACATGTCTACACGTATATGTATAGTCGTAAGTCAATATATATATCAAATTTTGTTATATTTTAGAATCCACAGGAACCTGGGAAGCTTTTACAAACTGGGGGGCCCACATTGAAAGGGGCGCCTTCCTTTGGTGTACCCCACAAATAAATGTTGCTTATACGTTTCTTTTGAGTATAGTTGTACATATTAAAGATATTTACAGTTATATATAAGTATTGATATTTTATTTTAAAACGTCACCTCGTCCAATATATCAATTATAATCTCTAAAATAATAATGTAAGGAGGTTCAAAAATGTACGTTAACAAAATAATATTCTCGTTTTTGTCCAAATTTGAAACGGCGCAATTTTGTATAAATAATATATTTTTGAAGCAAATACTAACAAACGTTTATAGAGGTGCTATTAAAAAGGCCGCAATATTTTTTGAGAGGCATAGCTAGAAAAGTACAATTTAAGGATGAAATTTAAAAAATGAACTCTTGATAAAAGACTCATAGTTAATACCTAATATCGAACAAATGTTTCCTACATGAATAATATTCATAATTATAATAGTTTATCTAATAGAGTAACAATTACATAAGCGGAGAATATAATTAACTCACGACTTCATGGTCCACCACCAGATATAGCTCCAGATATCTGTTTATCACCAAGTTGTCGATGTAATGGTAGGACACCGATCTTCTGCGCTGTAATAAAGTTACATTTTGTTGAATTATGTTTTGCAAGCTGAGCGGCTTACAACAATGATAGTCTTAGAAGTTCCAACAATAACTCCAGACTTTCCTTAAGGATTAATATCAATTCATATTAATCTGCGTTACCAAAATGTATGAAAAGTTTCGATGGCTGTTATTTATATAATAATTTAGGTTGATATAGTATATATTCACTTATATGTTGCTATATTGTCACAATTACTGATTTTTATTTTTATAATAAGATTTAGTAATTGTATACATAAAGTCTTGTATTTACATTTTGCAGAATATATAAGAGGTTATCAAACTTGTTATTCATGGTAAAGGGATTTTTCATATACTAAGTTTGTTTTTACTGTTATAAACATTATTTTTAAACTGTTGTATTTTGACATAATGTATATATATATATATATATGAATATATAAAAATCAATTACAATATGCCAATATACATATATTTTGAATATGTTTAAGTTGAGCAATGTATTGTACAACTTATACTACTTTAATTAATTCTAAATTAGTATTTGATAATGTTCACGAAGCATAAACAAGCCACTTGATAACCTAGACATTGAAAATATAAGATGTGTCTATTGGTCAATATTCAAGTTGAAAAATAAAATAGAATAGGTACATATAATGTTTACGAAAAACATAATACACGATATTTAATAACTACAAATTAAAATATATGTGATATTTTTGATGTAATACATACAAAAAAACGAAATTATTAATCTTCTAACTATGACCAATATATGTGCATTAATTGAGGTCAGATATTTCAGTTTATGTTCATCTATGTGCGCAAATATCAAACAAGTGCTCACCCGAAATGACTTATCCGATTCCCCCGTGTAATTAAATATAGACACGGTTCTTTTAAAAAGTATACTACTGTCGTTTTCGACTGAAGTATTCATTATTTGTGCGGATGTCATCTTGACATTTGTGAAGGTTACAGTGCCGTTCGTATTGATGTGTTGTTCAGCCAGCTCGTAGATGTCACCATGTGTTGTCATGTAGCCGCTGAAAGTAATTGATTATTTTTTGAAAATATTGATTTACTGAAATGGTTTCAGTAGTAATATAACTTAACATATACCTTATTTATATATTGTACATATTATATTGTACATATATTATACTGTACATAATTTCCAAAATATTACACACATATCTTTTCTAAGCAAACATTAATCATAATTAAATTATAACACTCGTAATATATTTCGATACAGCCGCAAAAAATGGAATAATACTGGTCACGTGTTTTATAGAAATAACATCAGAAATATCAATCTACATAATATTGTAATCAATAAAAAAAATCATCTTTACAATCGATTTTGAAAACGTTTGCTCAATTGCAAGACTACTATTTTACGCAAGTAAAACTCAGCCAAACTTGTTGTTGGATAGAAAAACCAACTAACTAATGCATGTAAAAGTCAAAGGTATATTATATATATTAGACGTCGCATTTTGTGATATGATACATATAATACAATGTTAATTATTCTGATTTATATGTCTGCCTTTGTAGCTACAGAAAACTATTTATGGGTATGAATACCTTTCCTAGATAGAATATATGCTACTAATACTATTATTTTGACATGCATAGTTATTAATGTGTATAATTAATATATCACGATTTTAATTGTACAATGTGAATCTTTTATTTTGAAATAAATATATTGTATTGATCGACCAACTGCTGTAAATTATATATTGCAGAAAACTGTTTAAAGAGTAAATAATGATATATTCGCGTAATAATGGTATTCGCAGAAATCAATATAATGATAGTATAAAAATAATATCTTTGCTGGATATCATTTGACAAAACAGAACAGAATCGAAACATGAATGGCAAAAACTGGTAAGTGATACGTGTGTGTATATGTTATATCAAACACGCAAATACTCAAATACTCAAATACTCAAATACTCAAATACTCAAGTACGCAAATACTCAAATACTCCTATCCTGAACACATAAACCAATGACTTTAAGGTGTTAATAAAATATTACATTATTTAATTTGTGACCTGTAAATTTTACTTAAATCTGGATCTAAATCATGTAATATTACTTACAGAGGAACACAATAATAAAACTCAAATGTTTTAACAGTTAATACATAACATGAAAACTGCAAAAATAAGAAAAATGGGGTTATGCTAGTGAGATTGAAATCGTTTAAATATTTATATTTATATTGTACGATTGTACATATATATTGCTATACAAATATTCAAATAATATATAATATGTAGATGCATAGCTATGTTCAAATTATATGTACGTGTATTTTTTTGTACAGTTTCTTATGATTATAGTTTATATTATAGTCGGTCCAATATCGAAACAAGTTCATTGTCATTTAAAGTTATATTTATTTAAAGCTAATGTAATTGTTAGTAATTATATGCATTTAGATTAATTACATTTAATAAAATAAAAGAAAAAACATCACATTTGGTATAGTTTTACACTGCAAAAATGACTTATAATTACAATTGAAATATAATATTATTAAAAATAGATAACTAAATATACACAATGAATTTAATTAAAGCCTGACTGGCAAGGATTTATGGAGCGATTGTTCGCTCAGTGCCCTTCCGAATGTTTCGTATATTTAACGACCATTTTCCATATATTATATGTTACCATTTATTATATTAAAATCTATTGCATTATCGACTTCAAATAAATCTATTCTTTTTGTAATTATGTACATTCAGATACAGCTATGGGTCAAATATTTTCTTTTCAAAATACACGTCACGAAATTTTAGTTTGTTGTTAGCTTGTTCGGATACAAAATGATGATCAAACTTTGGATATGCATTTCTTTTTATGATTTTGGTGACACCATAAAGTTGATCGAGATTTATCGTAACACTAGAACAATTTGATAATGACAATTTAAAATGTATTTTGAATGGTTAAACCAATATGCCAAATACGTTGTGAGGCATTATAAACTATTTGTTAAACATTTCTTTTTGTTTAAAGATCGAACGTGTACATGTTTTTTACGACATATGCGACTATTGCGGATTGTATTTGTTTCAAATGTATCTCATTTAATTTATTAATATATTTATATTTTGCCTATATTTCAATATAAATAATGATTGTATTGTTTCATGTGGAATATCGAATACAATTGGACACAATGCCTCTCGACATTTTTGATATTTGTAACTTACATTTCGCATTGAATTTTTACCATGTACTACAACAAAGTTTCATTTAAAAATGTATTAAACGTAAATGATAAATAATATTGTTACTATATTTCTACATACAAAATACACAATATTTGTGTGTACTTTTCATTACAAATTGACCATAAAAATATATTGTTTTGTATTTAAATTGAGAAGTTCAGATTTACATTATTATACAATTGTCAGCAGTCTCAGCATGCAAATAATGTAGTCTTCGTTTCAATAGCAGACAAATCAATATTTTTTTAGGAATATAGCTTTAACCATAAACATATAATTGCTAATTGTTTTTCAAAGAAAATAAAGAAAAAACTTTAACTGAATCAATTATACATATTTTTTTAAATTTGCGAATGTTGTCAAATTGTTTTGTCAAATGTTGTCAACTATTAATGCAATCATCTATTATTGTGCCATTTGTTATTATAATTCGAGGATTATATTGCGACATGGATCATATGTTTTATGGGTGTGAATTGCATTTGACACTCTTGTTGATGTATACAAACGCATATATATATATAACGTGCATAATGTAAAAGTTCTAGAATTCAAATGTTTTCAGAATTTATTATGTTTACAAAATATTCTTCTCAATCATAATTTGTACTTTAAAATTCATCTTTTATATAATCTATTATGTTCAAATTAAATCTGTATATTGTGTGCGTATTTCACCTAATTTGATCGGTTTGAATTGAGATCGTAACAGAAGTGTGATGGTCCTCGGCGGAGTTTTTTGAACTCTGATAAAGACAATGATCCTGAAAAATACCAGATAAACATTGGTTATAGGGTGGAATGAATACAATTAGGTAATTCATTAAAACAAAATGGTATAGTCAAAACAAAAACTTTAAACAATTGCTTATACAATAAGTCTATAAAAAAGGATATATATTAATATAATTTGTATTGTAAATAATGTCTTATTATAATAATAAGTGAAAACTTATAAACATAATATGGTGAGCAACATTTGCTAGCAGACAATAAAGACTGTCAGCAATGTTTTCATTATATTTATTGACATCCGTATCTAATGCAGTGGCTTAGTCATAGTGAGTTGCATTAAATATATCGTATGTCTATTGACTCAGCTGTAGTGTATAAACGTGTTAACATTTCCGCTCCACTAGTTTCATACATTATATATTATATCTGGTTCATTTTCCCGAGACAGACACAAAAATATGCAATATACAATTAGGTTACATTTAAATAAAATATCGGAGGTAGTTTCCATTCAGAACAAATATTGCTCTTTTACGTTCATAGCTAAATGTTATATTATATACGTCAATTGAATTGTGTTACTATCTATTATTTTGATGTTAAATAAGACTTTTATAATATTGCATAATTTGGAATATTAAACATTTCGTTGGATTTCGTAGTACATATTAAACTAAGCTATGTTTTTCATTTACTTTACTACATAATATAAACCGCATCATATAATAATCAAACTGTACTATTGAAGATCTATCGTGCAACTGATGAATAGTCAAAAACTGATTAAACTGTTATTTTTTATAGAATCTAAGCTAAGTAAATCACGGTCGGGTGTGGTTAATCTAAATAGTTTGATTGATCAACACACTATCCAACATTATATAAATACCCTAGAAATGACGAAAGAGATAAAACCTGATATTTCGGTCATTTCGTGAAAATATAAACGAACACTGGTATATCGTTTTAAGTAAACTTTAGCATATAAGCAACTTGTTATGTTACAAAATATTTTTTGTCCATGAAAGCTCGGGTTCATTCAATTTTATACTCTTTCTCTTTATTGTTAATTAAATTAGTCTGATTATTTTCTCATTAATAATTGTTTACGTTTATTTAAAAAAGCATTTGCAAATTTATATAATTACAAGCTATTAAGATAAGGCAAAATGAATTGTATAGTTTTAAAGAAATTAATAACATGTTTCATTACAAGCAACACAATTATACATAAATGAATACACAACACTGCAGAAGCTTTAAACCCTAGCATTGCAATATATTTTTAATAGCATGATCACATTTCAATGAAAACAACGTTGCAATTTCTGCAAGTGTTGATATGAAGTAATTAAAATATGTATATATATATTTCAATGATGTTGGGTATTATGCAAAATATATGATATTTATGCAAAAAATGATAATTGTTTCATTGATGTTTAATCAAATCAGTATAATATAAGTAGTATAATAATAGTAGTATTATTAAGGAATATCAATGCCAACATTATGTTACGTGCCACTCGTCAATGCCTCAACAAAATCAAATCAATATTATATTATATTAAAATTAAATTCAACTTAGAATATACCAAAATTAACATAATGATTACCCAGTATAAATAACATGTTTTGTATTAACAAAGAGAACTTATTTCCATGACTATAATGTACGTTTCGTTTAATGTACAAATACATAAACAAAGTTTTCACTAAACTGCACAAATACCGTGTTTCCAGTTTATAACTCAATACATAAAAGTAACTATAGCGTTGTTTACTGAAATCAGTTATAATATAATGCAAATAGGAGACATGTTATGGCAGAAACAATTGTAATCATTATTAGATAATAACTTACTTTAACGTCAACTTTCACTAATTTATCACGTTGTAGTTTCATTTGTAAATGTTCGCTCGTAGCAACGCTGAAAAATATAAAACATTTTGAATAATAATACATGTTACTATATACATAATACTGTATAACTTTGTATTTTAAGATAGTTATATATTACATGATAACAAAAGTATTAAATTTCTGTTTGACAACATTTTGCAATGTCTTGAGATACATCTTATTTACATTATGCTTACATAACATGTAATACCAATAAACCATATTTTACATAATCAACAAGTAATACGGGAACAATCCTGTATAAACAGTCTAAATAATACTTGCTGGTAAATTTGATAATTTAAAGAAGTTGTTAATATTTGAATAAGTTTTAAAGTGGGTTTCTTCGTTCGTCTTACGGGTGCAATTCGGATGATTATTTGTAAACTTCAGTATGGGTGAATATTTGAATTAAAATATATTAAAACATTTTAATAAAAACGAAAATCTTTTGAAAACATAAATTACAAACATAATATATTGGGCTGTATGTTTCGATTACCTATGTATAATATTCTAAAACAAAAAAAACTGTAGCTTGAGTGATTTCTTTATTTATAAAACACATTTGCATTTTTGTGTAACAATAAATATTGAACAAAATATAACACTTTAAAATTATTAATTAGTAATATTTAATTTACATTTATGTTGTTAAACGAGATATTACTTTATATTTTAATATATTATGTGTTCATTGAAAAAAAAAATTTTTTCTTAAAACTGTAAATACCTTAAATTCGACAAAACTATCATTGTGTTATAAAAAGATTTTACATTCGACCACTTTTGTGTTTGACCAGAGTTCCCCTCCTATTTTATGTAATGCAACGTTTTCTTTTGATTGAAATTAACAACACGCGTCTTAATAGGGATGACATTCTTTCAAAACAATTAAAAACATCAACACACCAAAAACTGTTCATTTATGCATAAAAGTATATCATTCAAATTATCTTGCCAAGTTGTGCATTGTTGAATAATCTATATATTGTATTTTTTATAATTAATTATTTAACCAAATTATAATCAGCAAAACCAATATTATACATCATGAAATTATACCAAATTGTGTAATGTTTAAAGACTAACCTGGGGATGTCGAAAAGTTTCAAAATTATATTTTTATGCGGGAAATATATCACAATTGTTTTTAAATTGCAGGGAATCTGAAAATGAAACGTATAATAATGCTGTATATTATTTAATTTGATTAAACGATTACAGAAAACATATAATTCATACTTAATAAACATATCTTTGTATAACAAATAATTACAAACATTATAACAAAGATAAATGCTCTGAATTATTAGTAATTTGGATAATTATAGCTCACCTGCTGTGTACACATATATATTATACACAAGATAAATTGAATATGGAACAGGACTACCACACAATGTACAACGAATATTAAATGCGTATCCAAATATTTCAAATATATACAGTATACTAAAATACATACTCCTTAAACATAGGCGGAATATAAAATTTAATAATACAGTGCAGCCCGTCATTCTATTATGTTTTTATTAAATTTATTTTTGTTTAAATTTGTTTAAATCCGTAACTCACCGCTTTAACTTCATCTATTTGAACTGTATCATCTCACATACCGGTTTTGTCATTGCTTGTTTACAATACCATATTTCTTGTGGTATAACTACGATATTTATCTAATCAGTTTGTATATGTATTTGATAATTTTTACTGTGCAGCGGACCTCAAATGGACACCCTACAGCATTGCAATTGATTATTGATTATTTATTGATGCTTTACTAAGTATTCTTCTCTTTAAATTGATATCTATATTTTAACGTTATTATGTGCAAAAGTTTTTGCTTCAGTTGTTTGTACCAAAGTATGTAGTGTAGAAAAGCTTGTGAGTGCGTTGTTTAATAATATGTATATAAACTTACATTTCTGTCATCCTGCGTTAAGAGTTTTGCCTTGAGTGAACATTCTAAATATAAAAATAAGAAATAATGAAATTCTTATTAGTTTTTCACAATTACATGTATCAATTATTATTTTGTTAACTTCAGAAGCATGTACGTAAATATGCTTTTTCAATTTAGTAGTTGCAAAATATAATAATTACATTAAATGTATAAATGTATAAATGATCTCTTAAATTACCTCTCCAATTTATATACACAAATATGTTTACCCTTTACATGTTATATCGATGTACACACACTTTACATTTTATATCGATGTACACACCCTTTACATTTTATATCGATGTACACACCCTTTACATTTTATATCGATGTACACACACTTTACATTTTATATCGATGTACACACACTTTACATTTTATATCGATGTACACACACTTTACATTTTACCAAATTAAATTAATTATTATGTTTGTTCTAATCAATATTTACGATATGATACAGTTTTCAATTATATGAAAACAACTAAATTATACTAGGCTTCTATGGGTAGAACGATAACCTGATAATACGGGAATTTTCTATTTCAAATGCGTTTAAACTTGACTAAATACTCAGACTTTAAGTAAGTAGAATATATTTTACAACATATCTTGCTGATAAAATGAATCTCACTAAAACTTTGCACGCCAGAAATTTGATCTCATCTTTTATAGCAACAACAAAACGCATGTTGTATTCTACTTATTAAAATCACAATTTTCAGTGCTTATGTTGAATAATTGCCACTTGCATTAATTATTATAAAATTAGGTATGTCGCTTGCGGACTTCGAGACTAAACCACATTTCTGTGGTTAAAAAAACATTAATGTGATTAAAAAATGTCATTTTAACTATAAAAAACTATAACACAGCTTTAATACTAATGTACTAACTTGTTCACTAAAATATAGCATTTAGCATATGACTTTAAGCTCCGTTACATTGGGCGATAGACTTAAAAAACTACCACGAAAATACTTTCACTTATAACTTTCACATAATGGACAACAACAATACTTAACATTAATTAAATGACAATTTAGTTTGTAATAGCCCATGTTTATAAAATTGTCAAACTTACCAGAAAACACCAATATATTAGATAACATTATAAAACAAGTGAAACGGAAATCCATGAGTGTTAATCCACTGTTTTGTCCCTTTACGAGGTAATACAAATATGCGTTCAACTATAATAAGCCACAAGTTTATGCTTGATATAGAAGCACGTCTTTTTATATTGTGTTACAATTGTTTCTATTGTGAATTTTAAAAACCTTTTTTGTTATTAAACAAGTTTACCAAAATAATCTATTATTAGCCAATGATGTTCTAATCTTATTATGTTATCTAACGTGCGCAACTACAGTTCCTTTGTGTATGCATCGGTGCTATAAAACAGTTTCATAGAAAAGCAGTCAGTACATAGCAGTACAGTATATAAATGTACATAAAGTTATGATAACACTTTTTTTCCATTCAGTGTCAAAGTAAATTATATATATTTAAAGTAACTTTGTCATTTATCACAGAAAAAAATTACAATAATATATTTTATATAAAATATTGTATTACTTGAAATCATATATCTTTATATTTGAACTTCACTATTGCATAACATTTAAATTCATATAAGTTAATATATTATATTTTTAAAAAATCCATACTTTTCCTATATATACATGTAGGGTACTTTTCCTAAACACTATATTATATTCTGTTTTATTAATATTTTATATTATCGTATTTTACCGGTAAAATAATTAAATAATGTAATATTTAAACATTAAAATAATTTAATGAAATGTATAAAATGATAAGCGGAATATAGTATATGTGTATAGTATATGATAATTACTGTTTTTGAAATCTTACAAATACATTTTTATTTTAAAATAATTTTTCATTGTGGAATAAATTTGCACCATGCATTTTTCCTTAATGTTTACTTGGAAAATCAATTTACTATACAGCACATATCACATAATATACACTTATAGTTATAACATTAGTTATTCATATATATATATAATTATGTAAAATCATATCGCATCGGTGAATGTAAAGAAACCCCTGACGCACGATTGTTATCGATAACAAATTAAACCATTTGTTTTGCACATAGGCGGCGGAGCCGGGGTGGCAGAAGGGGGCTGCGCCCCCCCACCCCTAAATGTAGACTGGGGGGGCTGCAATATATTTAAGCCCAC
>JAUZND010004376.1:0-32412 GCA_034780555.1 Coelogynopora nodosa
TCTTATTTTTATCTTTTCTGTAATCATGTTTATTTATTATGACATTAATTTTGGAATAATTTAAATGGATTCAATTTTACTACTTGATATATTTATTAATTATATTATATATATAATCAATACGTTTATTTGGGACGTGTTTAGTGCCGTTATGGTCTATCTTACGTTTATTTAAGGAATATGTGAGTATTTATTGGTGAATTAGTAAAGTAAGCATTTATTTCAAGTAGGGTATCAATTTAACCAATTAATATAAATTATTTTATAAAGTTTTGAATATTTATTTTTGGGTCGTTCATGTAATTAATTTAAAATTAATTATGTTGATACTTTATTAATTTAGTTGTTTAATTCAGATTTGTCTGAGTCAGTCAAGACTGATATTGCACTTTATATGGGGCAGTTCTGGGTGATCTACATATAAAGGTTATTTATAGCCACCAATCCGAAGTGGTGACAAACTCAAAGAAACGTTATGAAATCTGTTCTTCCCCACAGGAAGGGGTACCGACGAACGCCATTTAAGGTGAAAAATATCTACTTTCTTATACCAAGATAAAGATTCCTGACATGATTAAGATCATTTAAAATGTGTACATCATGCGTGAAGTGTCCACAACAGTTTCAAGAACTTTCACGATTAAATAACTGCTTTCAACATATTTTAAATACGACTACATTGATCTGCTAATTTAAACCCATATAATACACATATAATACATCTTATACATCTATAAATGCACTTACTTCAGTGCGACAAGCCTGATGATTGTGGTTGCCAGTTCCAAGAAATGTGTATATTTTGTTCTTACTTAATTTAGTCACAGTTGTTGTGAATTATATGTTAACAATGCTGCTGGTGACAATGAGACATATAAAACTACTATAACGTACTACATAGCTATTTATATACAATAATTACTGAATGTTCTCCATTTGTAATACTAACGAATTATATTGATTCCAATTTTGTAGATAAATAAACAAGTGCGTTGTATAAATAAATTTGCGCACATTACAGTTATGCCTTTCGCATAGTATTATTATGATAATAATTCTGGCGGCGCCCTAAGCGTATGTAACTCCCCCCAAGAGATCATCTAAATAAGTGAGAAGATTATTGAACACAGTATTTAGTATACATACAATATTAAGGGAAATTAGGAACAAATGTCTATACGAATATTCTTATAAGTAAATCTCTGAATAAATTAAAAAGGGGTCAACAAGCGGTCAACATTAAGTCAATTACAAAGATTTTGTGAAAAAATGCCATACTATTTTTAAAGAAAAATTTAATAAAATTTTGCAGGCCAATATTTTCTTTCCATAAAAACAAAACCATAGAAAAAAATTCTTAAACATTAAATTTTCGGGCGACAACTAGCTGCCACACAGGAAACGTCAGCATATTATAAAATGTATAACAAAGAAAAATATTCAGAACCTTTAGTCGTTTTCAATGTGTCAAGTTTTTAAAAAACGATTCTGTGTTTTTTATGTAATAAGCAAAGGTATATAATTTTTTTTTTAATATTACAAATATGATGATCATTTAATTTATTTTAAAATAATTTATATATGTTGCATTTTATTAAATTCTCAGAAATGAAGCTTGATAAGAACAGGAGTATCAATTTCATATGTGATGATATATATATATATATACTCATAAACATTATTAACATCTTACAGAATTTTTTAAAACTTTTATAAATTGTTACTGAATAGTAGTACAATGCAAACAACTTAATAAACTCGAGTCAATTAAAAATAGATACAGAATTCACAACTGACAGAAACAAAATAATAAAGTCTGTAAATAAATTCAATACAATTTGTACAGACTATTGACACAGGGTTGCTTTAAGTTCAATCTTTAACCAGACTCAATCATTAACTGATTAATTACTCAAAGTGTCGCAGGGATACAAAAAACAAAAATTCATGCACCATGCGTGTGTAGAGTACGAACATCTATCAACGGTCTAATATACATAAATTTACTGTCACCAGAAGATTTCTTGCTCGTCGGCAACAAGGGGAGGACAATGTGAACCAGACTAGTAGGATGTGATCAGAGTTGTTGGAACTTTCATTTATTTGAGAACATGATAGAGCTTGTAAGCCACCACATAACTATGGGCTGGATGAGAGCGATCACCACGAGCATGTAAAGCGCTCTTTTGTTGCCATGCGACATGAAGTTTCCGGTATCCGCGTCTCGTAGGATTTGGAGCTTTAGTGTTCGAATCTTAAAGTAAAAAATAGTGCATGTTAAGCATAAAAAAAATTATATCAGGGACATCTAAAAAGCCTTTGTTATATATACATAAAATAATATATTACAGTTAAAACAAAGCATATTTATAGCTTAATATAAGACAGTTAAAATATCAAATTATAAATAGGCGTTCATATTAACCCTGGCAACACTATAGGCGCTTCAGGAAGCTCATTTAGCCGATGGAGTTTATAAACGCGATTATAAATATATAATTAGACAAAGATGTGCCAATTATAACGCATTAGATTGATTACATTGTCATAAAAAAATTAAAACACAAAAATTATGCGACCATGGTTTCGGTTTTATGCTTTTTGTTTAATTGTTTTTTTATTCATCTCATTATTTCAAATGAAATTTTAAATATTGCGTGAAAAAGGTTTATTTATTAATAAAACCGAAACGCATCGTATCCTATTGAATCAACTATACAGAAGTGTTTTTATTTTTAATTGATTACATTCTTCTAGTTATTAGCAAACGGGAAACAAATAATTTAGCAGAACATGTATAAGGATTTAAGTGATCAATAAAACGCTCAACCTGAAACCTTAAATACTTATTAACACAGACAACAATGTTCAATGTCAAAAAAGGCTATTGTTTAGTAATTATATTATTACGATGGTTAATAACCAAACTTTACTATTTTCTATCACTCTCTTTCCAAGCAAAATTACGTGAGACCAAAATCAAATATTTGAATCAACATCACACTGAAGCGATAAATAAACACAACAGATTTCACTTTGACATTGCGATTAATATATACAATGACTTACGTCAGTGGAAATCAATTATAAAATAATAAGTGTCTAATACAATCATATTTAACGTGACCATATTTACACATTCACATATTTGTTGGGATATACAATAAAATCAATTTCAATGAAAAATTATTCACTGACACCTTGTAATTATCGCACAATTACTTCTAAAACACAACAGAGCATACTTATTTAGCCAAACATTATTTTGCCAATTGAATTACAATCAAGACGTACAAGAAAAAATGCAAGAGAGAAGCTGCACCAGAGGAGCGAGAAGTAGTAGCCACCAGAGTGGAAGGCAAGTCCAGCCACGAGAACGAAGAGCATTCTGAAATGGGAATAAGTTTACCATTAAAACCATCAATAGGTATACCCGGTTACTTTAAATAAGGTTCTCGCTTTTATTCCTCCGTAGAAATTATGAGATTCTGAAAAATTGGTTGTAAAAATTAAGTTGAAAAGCACATAATACTATAATTTAATATTTTAATTTATAATAATATAAAGCTTATTAATTTCAAATTTTGTGCACAATAAACTGGTATTGCTATATCAGGGTTCCTGTATTTTTTTATTAGAGAAAAAAATGTCACGACTTTTACAAGTAAATAAAGAACTTATTAAAACTAAAATATTTATATTAAGCGACATTTCATGCATCACTTGTACTAATATTTTCACGCAAAAATATATATGAGGTAGATATTATCCTCATATACCCCATCAAATATGTCGATTTGTTATTAATGTCGAGAAATTAGTGATAATAGAATATAAATTTGATGTAAGCATTTTTTTAAAAAATAAACAGAACAATATCTGGATTCTTACTCTACTTTTTACCCTAGTCTATAAAATTTATAAGAATTGAACACAATTTTTGTTCCAATTTCACGACATCCAAGATTTCAGGAGAGCGAGAACCCTACACAAGTCCGGCAGCGTAAGAGAAAGGAGGAAGAGGAGGAGGAGTAGGGAGACCCACCCGACGTATTTATATCCAGAGTAGGCAATGAGATCGAGGTATCTGAGAGAGGTCTGTATGTTGAGCACATAAAGGGTGAACATGAGAGCCAGTATCTCGAGCACAAGCCAGCCCAGGGTGGTGCTGGTCTGCAGTCCCAGATGCTCGGGGGAGAACCGGTTCTGGGTGCCCATCACCAGGCCCGAGGTGAGAATGTAGGTCACAAAGGCCATCACCGGGATGTACAGGTCGGGCGCGTTTACGTCGAATCGGGGGGCCACCGGCTGGTTGGCCGACTCGTATTGGAGGGTCCAGTTCTGAGGTTTGGAGAGAGTGTATTTATGTGGCGGTGTCATTGCTGGTGGAAATATCAATTGATGGATATTTCTTATTTTTACACAGTTTTTATACAATTCAAAAGATTAATCAGTACGAAAAAATGTCAACTATAATTTTATAATAATAAGCTATAATTTTTTATATCATACTATATAATCCAATGACTTCGTACAAACACGATGTAGGGATTAGGTATTTATATTTATCATATTTTGTTGTAATTAACAGATTTATACGACTTTTATTAAATTTAACTTCAATACGACCAGATCGACTTAAACAATCAGATATTATATAAACAAAGTAATTAAATATATTCGAACCATTATTGTTTGTGTACAACTAAAAAGTTTAAAAGGTTTAAAGGTTAAAAGGTTTAATTAATTATAGTTTTGATTATTAATACATAATATGTATTAGTTAAACGTTTAGGTTAATAGTAATCTTACTATATTATAGTAAGATTACTATTAACCATGTGTTCAGCCATGCAGTCTTCTGACACTAACTAGTCACACTTCTAAATGAAAAAAATGGAATAATTGAAAATTATATTTGTCAGTAAATATTTTAAGAAAACGTTGATATCGGTTGATAGTTAACGACACAATATTTAAAAAAACTTGTTTACAAATACTTTTTATGTGACTTGAAAATATTAAAAAATATATAATTACACATAATTATTGACTCAACATCTAAATCAAAGTAATAAGAAGGTAACATTCTACACATTAGGATATGTGTAGCATATTATAATAAATAATTTATTTACAGAGTACGAAATAAGACAATAAAAACATAGAAGGCCCGCAAATCAATCGGGTATTACTTATAGATAACTTTTCAATAATAACAGGCTGTAGCACTTACTGTTTGCGAATAGGGGAAAAGCAACAACAGGAGCTTCTTTGCGACATACATGTTGTCAACCGCAAAGTAATACTTAAGTCGAGAGGTTGCCACGTACTTTTCTATCTGAAAGAGATGTTGTAAATACAAAAATGTTAATAACCTATTCCTTACATCTAATTTTGTTCCGTTCTCTTTTATTATAACCAATCATTTCGGCAAATTATACATTGAATATAATTAGCAGTAACCTATAAAAATTTATATGTCATAATTGAAACAATGAATACAATTGTTGAACTCACATTTTGGTGAACAAACTGGGAGCCTTGGCCAACCATATTACTTCCATACTGCATGGCCATGTTAGTCACCATGGGATCCTGAAGAAACTGTTGACCGGGCAGTTGGAAGCCACCAGGCAGCTGCACACCCTCACCAAAGGCTGGTTGAGAGTAGCCCATGTGATTGGGTGGTGGTGGACTTGCTGCGAAGTCTATAACGGAGAATCAATTCATACCGCATATATGTCTACTATAACATTTATCATCGAATAAGTAACGGAATATCTGATTTATTCTCCAAGTAACATGTAGCACATTTTTACAATTACCATCTACAACAAACAATCTATTAACAATATAGCTTAACATCCTAGCGTAGTTGTCCAATCATTGTATATTTGACAAAACACCACTTGCAATAATGTCAACTTTGTCGTTGATTATATCATCTTAGTAATCATAGCACTTGTTTGTTTTAATTAAAAATAATATTTGTTAAATGAATATATGTAACAAAATCACCGACTCAGGTTAATCAATCACGATCGAACATACCGATTTTTTTTCTATTTAGCAGAAATGTGATTCATTTCATAATTGATATAAAAGCTACGATTTTTATGCTTTAATTTGTATTGAACCTCACTTAGTTTTAGCGTGTTTTTTAATTGTCGATAGCACAATGTTGCGAACAAGGTATTATTTAGCATAACAAATTAATTTCGGCCATATATAAAAGATAACAAAATAATGTGATTTTTACCAAAAACTAACTTTTCCATAAATGTTATCCTCGGTTGTGGATGCAACATGAAACAAAACATTACTCTTTACACTTAAAGACTAACGGTACGCGAAGCAGATTTGCGAGCAAAAGTACTTTTTTAGCAGATATTAATATTAGAAAAATACATATTTATAAAACTTTAATCAATTTAAGTCACATAGGCTGAATAAAATAAACTTACTTACTCAAAAATATAATTTATTTATAAGGAGTCAGCTCATACTAAGATGAATAGTGATGGGTTAACTAATATAATTTTCCATTAACCGTTGCAAAGATGAAATAATATGTCATGACTAACCTGTATGTTGCCAATTTAAACCTGAAAAAAAGTATATGATGAACTATATTTTATTAGAAATATTACTACATGAACAAAGCAATTCAAAAACTATTTATGTATAATAGTAATTGTAAAAATAAAAGTATAACATTACTGAATAAATTTATTAATATAATTTCAAGTTATGTAGTCTGAAACATCTCAGGTTTTAGGCATGGTTTCTTTGAATACTTACTTCCTATTTAATTAACTGCCACTGGGTTTGAGAAAATTTAATATATTATAGGTACATCTGCAGTTGTAACAACTTTAATATTTTAGATGTAACTTCTTGTTGATTATCTGATTTTTAGGCGACAAAGCACGTTCTACAAACTCACAATAAAATAATATTTACCATATATATGATTATGTAAAAAAATTAAACATACAATTAAAGATAAGAAGTTTATCAATAATAGTTACTGCTTTTCTTTTAATAAACAAAAAATACTTTAATTGCAAAAAATATGCTTGGATGTAACAATGGATTGTCATCATATGAATAATCATAGTCATATTGAAGTGACATGTAATCGCCCTGTGATAATTAGGCTATTAATGATGACGCATGCAAATTCTATAAACTGCAGTATATTATTGAGCAAGCTAATTATCAATGTATCAGTACATATAGGTTTGCTTGTATATAAATATTAAATGTCCATACTAACATATAATAAAACGTTTATGCTAGGAACCGACTTAAAGATATATATCAGTATAAATTATAATTTAATAGAAAGGAAATGATACTAAGGTGGTGCAATTATATTAGCTATATTAGCATATAGATAATGTTGTCTAAACGCAGTTTAGATAACTAAGAAAAAAATTGAGAAATAAACACAAGCAATGTGACTACTGAAACAGGAGTCAAATGGATTAAATATTAGTATACTAAACATACCTGCATTCATGTCATAACCAGAGTAACCTGAACATCACAAAAAATTATATTTAATAAAAATAGTAACAAATTAAAGCATCTAAAATCACAGATTGAGCTTGTGTAACTAAATATTTTAGTAATTGGAAATATGAGTCACATTAAATGTGTACAAGCTTATGAAATTGTTAAAAAATGTACACTAGAATGTATCAATTATATTATAATCAGTTGTGAGATACAATAGCGAGCAATAAAAAATATAAATTTGTTTAATTATTACATTTAATCAAAAATGTATAGGTGTAGTATGGTGTATTTTGTTCGAATTTTACTTTTAGCAACTTGAAAAAAATCAACATTAAATGATTGGTTTTGTTGCAATTTTGTGAATGCATGGTATAAGTTTAGTTGTATTATTCAATCTTTGAATATTTATTACCAAAAAACATTTAATAATTTATGCATAAATGCATATAATAAATAATACACACTATACAAACAATTACAATTAAATTATTAAAAATAGGAAAAGAACATGCTATATTATTTTTCTAACTTTTACAGAATGGAGATAACATTTTAAATACTTTATACATAATATATAATTATAACAAACAAATGACATTTCACTCTAAAATATTTTATTATGAAATGAAACAATTATTTTAATAATGAGAAATGAAAACGTAATGTTAAAAATAAATGTAAAGCATTCAAATTAATAATTCTACATATATGTTATTCTTGTGATATCAAAAATATATGTTTACATACTTTGCTGGTTCATGTAGTCAGGTGCACTAGTATCATGAAAGAGTTTTGGTGAATTATCATATCCTTGCTTCTTAGATACATTTGCTTTCCTCATTTTCAAACTGAACCTTGAAATACAAGAAAAAATAATTTATAATTATTTTGAAAAAAAACAGACGTCAATATGTAATGCTATAAATTAATGACATCCCAATAATAGTTAAATTAGGACTAACTTGACATATCTGATAATTTCAACAACAAAAAATATTATTTTGGATTAAATTAATCAAACTCAAGTAAAATTTGTTAGTTATATATTTGAAACAATTTTTATTACTGAGTTATATATAAATCTTAGATTGCAATACTTTATTTCAATTTGTAATTATTTTATTAAATTATATTTATTGAAATTAAGCTTCTATAATTATTTTGCCATTTGCAAATTTTAAAAAATAGAGATAAAAAATCTGAAAATAATAATTAATAAAATTGTTGATAGTTAAAGGCCTTATTACAAACTATTATATTTTACAATATTTTACAATTTCATATTATTGAAAAATAATATATAAAGATAAAATACTATAAAAAAGATGTGTATAAAGAATGAGTTAAAAATAATTACAACATTAAATAAATATATACAAAATATATAAAGTTTCTGGAAAGCTTTTACACAATCAAAATATTAAATGAAAAAGATAGTAACAAACAATAAAAATTAAATATTTCTAACCATTGCATTCACTCATTCTTCAATGGTAAAACATAAATGGATGTTGAGTGATGCCTGCAGTAAATGATGTACTGAAGATAAATAGGAAAACATCCATGATCATAGGACAAACTATGTAATGAAGCTCATTACCCTCATAATCACATTTAAATCAATTTTTGATTGTAGAATGTGCAATCAGTTAGAATCTAGAATATTGTATATTACATTTTTATTGGAATGTTATTTTTTAACTTAAAATTAAGAGATAAATTAAAATATCACTGCATCACATACATTTTTTACATTGTATCTGAATTTAAAATGATTTAAACAATATTTTGTGTTTTTAATACAAAACTATTATTTTGAAACTATTTAAACTAGATATATATATATATATATTAGAATGGCATATAAAATTATAAAGAATGCCACTAAAATATACTAATTAAATTTTGGCAAGCATGATAATTATGTCTGTCTAGAGATATCAAAACAAAAACGAACCATACATAAAAACAGGCTATCAAGATTATTAAGAGAATTGGTCATGTTGTTTAGTAACAATAAAATCATACTTTGACCTTCTATATCAAAAAAATATATATTCATGTATTGAAATATATATTTAGTTATTTGAGGATCTATAACTTTCCTATATTTCCTATAATTTTATTCAATTTATTGCTATGGTTAAAATGATATGATGTCATCATTATTTAAAAATCGATATTTTAAACTATGTTTATCTACTAGTTTACTAGTTTCCATTTTTGAAATATTTGGTATTGTTTTTTATATTAGAGTATAGCTTTTCTGAACCAGTCAAATAGCACAATACTCTATTCAATGCTTGATAATTTACCATAATAATCATAATAATTCAGCTACTAAATACTACAACTAAGTTGTATTTGTTGGCTTGAGTGATCAGATATGCCCTAGGATGAGTCACAAGCACTTAAAAAGTCACTTAAAAGTCACAAGCAGCTGTAAATTAATACACCTGTTTCATGGATACTTATTCTATTTAAAGCTCAACTGGAATTCCCAGGTTCACCAACCTCACATTCATTTGCATGTGAATAAACAAGTTTAATTTCTACTGTTGAGACCAGTATTAATTTGGCCTCAAAATCTAAAAACAATTTCATTTATTTTGGCCTTCAAAGGCCTCTAATCTTGTTAGTGAATAAACACTAAATAAATTAGACATTTTATGTATTATTATTAAAACTTGTATATTATTCCCCTGCTGATGATTTCAGTTCTAAACTGACATAATATGGTCGTTTTTTATGTTATTTTGATCAGATGATTAATAAAATGGGTGGTGGATTAGGATTTATTTTAAATGCCAAGTTTTTCTTTTCTGTTATCACACTAGGTACCTATGTTTTAATCATTCAAACAAACTATCCCTAACTTCAGCTCTTCTAATTATCATTTCTGTCATTTATAAACCTCCAAACTCATCTAATAATCTTAATATAGTGGGTGACTTTAATTTACATGTAAACACTAATTAATGCTATAGAAATTTATCATTTAAATCAAAATATTCATGAACCTATACATTCTGGTGGTCACTGTCTAAATATTGTGTTAGCTAGGTCAGATAAAACCTCATTAATAAAATAATATATGTCATTTTGGAATCAGTAATCACTTTTTTTTCTGATAACATGTGAGCTCAATATTTAAAAACAATTAACTAATATGCCCTTACATTAAGTACAGTAAGACATTCAAAAAAGTTAGATTTAATTTTCTTTAAGCAGGATCTTCTTTCAACAAACATATTTGTTGAATCCTACAGCACATGTAACACAACTTTGTGCTATAATCTTCAACTGATAGTCATGCTCAACAGCTTTCACAAATAAAACAGTTCATCCTCATATACCAGCATGGTTTAACCAAGATATCAATGAAAATTGTAAACATTGGAAACTTAATAAAAAATGGTAACTTTTACATGTATTTTGATAGAAATGCTTTAATTTATCATATACATAACAAGAATTTTATCAACAATTAACTCTTAACTTTACTGAAACCTTAATAGGATTCTTCTACTCTGAGTATCTTCAGACACCAACTGCAAAAATAGTCACTGTTTTTTTTCATTTTGATTTTTCCTACTGGCTGGCTGGCTTTACTATTTTTATGGTTTTTTGAAACTTTTTTCTCCAGGCTTATAAGTGCATTATTTTTTCCCTGAGTGACAGACACCACTAGTTTGATTATAAATTTTATGAAATAGTCTACTTACTAATATATAGAGAAAATATGTATTTGCTTTGAAAGTACTTGCTAGAACCTAGAAAAATCTGAACATAATTTTTAGCATTTTTGACTCTAATGTAAATTTTTATATCTATACTAGTAAATGTTTAAAAATTGATATTATAACTGTCTGTGTGGCAGTTAACAAGATATTTGAAGTATAGAAACATAATAACATAAATAAAGATGTGCTAAATATGTTAAAATATCCCAAAATTGCTTATTTTCAAAAGCATTGTGGAAAAATCTCTACAGTCTACCATAATCCATATGATTCCAAATATGTTAAGCTATATATATGTCAATATTATAATCCAAAAATAAAAATATATTTATTAAGCTTACTTAATACTTTTAAGCGTGCTTAAAATAGGTGCAATTAAAAAATTGATATATATGGTTAATTTAGTTAAAATAGTTTTGTATTAACATTATAAACAAGTTCCACCAGATTCAATGATTCAAGTGCAGTCTGTCATAAAACTCTTTATTAAGAGCTACTATTGTGAGATTTTGCAAATAGTTTCCAACAAATTGTTATACTGCGGGAATATTGTCAAAATTGTGAAATCTCCTGGAAATTTCTATATTATGGAAGATATATCTATGTAATAAATTAGTATCAGGTAAATACACTGCTTGGTGAACCTTAGTCACAACCATTTCATTGAGGTACTGTTCAACAACTCCAGCCTTATGTTGTTTAATATATGCTGTGGCATATATGTACTGTACATATATGTACTGTCCCCTTAAGTGATTAAAACAATTATCCAAAAATTATATGTACCTGTCAGCATTGATGGTGTCATTATCTTCTAATATTTCATGATATATTTGACCACTGAAGTTCAGGACAACAAATAACATAACCTTTTTATGATGCATTGATTTTCTAACAATGGTATAGCTGTCTCCAGCTGGACCAACTGCATGATAAGGAACCTAATAATGGACAGAATTTTGTGGTGGAAAGGATTTCAGATAGACCCACTTTTGTTGTATATAATTATAAATAAACATTCATTAATTAGTCTTTTTGACAATGTTTCCAACAAATTACAGCAACTGCTACACAATTAGCTTTCTTGTTTTTATCCAAACTATAATATTGTTGAAGAATGTCATGCACAACTGTTTTGGTTATACCTGTAATTTATGTGATTTCATGTACTGACAGTCTATCATTATCTGTATTGTAATAAGCTCAATAATTCATAATATAATATCAAGTGATCTTGTTTTATGGGGATGTCCAATATTGTTTTTTCTGCCATCCTCAACAACTGTCCTTTGACCTGTCCTAAATTAACTTGCTATAGTTCATAACTAAATTCACAACTATAGATTATAGTTGCCATCATCACCTATTAAGCATTGACATTGTGAAGCAATTTATGTATCTGTGATGCTTTATAATCATTTTCAACCATGTCCATGGCATAATCTTGATAAAAAATTATATTTTTGTTTATCATTATAAATTATATAACTTTTAGATCTGTCACAATCTATGTAGTCTGTACAGCTATATATGCTGAAATTTTATTAAATATATTTTGAATTCATGTTTGAAATTGACAGAGTCATAGACATAACATCATAGCAATTTTTAATCATAAATAAATCTAAGATTTATACTTCACCATGTAAATTTAAATTTTTTTAAATGGTAATGATATACCAGATACCCTATAATATAATGTGCACATTTATCTGTATTTTAACAAATAGCCACATCACTAAATATAAATTAGAAACATGCAACAAGCCCTAGTGCATCAACTATAGTCATCAATACTAGTATAACTACAATGAATAATTTAAAACTTAAACACTGCAGCATTATAGTATGATCAGTTCATAAATGATATACACTGTTATTCAAGAAATACACAATAATATACATAGACGTGCGCACCATAGAGCATATAGAGCGCACACACCCCCCCTTGGAAAGGCAAAAAAAAATGTTTAAACCATATTTGGAAATACACAGAAAATTGGTATTTGCTCATATATAAAATTGTTGAATTTGCGTATATAAAATTGTTGAATTTGCATATATAAAATTGTTGAATTTGTGTATATAAAATTGTTGAATTTGCGTACAGTACAGTGCATACAGGAGCTCAATATTCTCGAAAATTTAAAGTTTGCTCTGTAAAAACTGCTGATTTGATGAACTAGACATTAATTAATTAATGATTTTAGAGGCCTTTTCATGCATTCTATAGCCATAGGTCATAAAACCTCAAAAAATCTCATCGCGGTTGCGATGAATTTATAGGCTACGCTCCTCGCGTAGCCATGAACACCCAGGGGATTGTACGCGCTGGCTCGCACCCCCCCTTCTGAAATCCTGCGCACGTCTATGATATAGAATAGTTCTAGGAAACTTATTATCGACTCAGAAACTTTATCAACAACCGAAACTAATTTCAAATGTAGCACAATGCCAAGTTGCATGTTATTGAATTAAATAAACCAATGGTATCTTCTATAAAAATGTAAATATGGTAGAAGTGGTTTAATTATTAATCTTGTTACTGTATATTCGTGTCTAATTGACCATATTGAACTAGCAAAAAGAAAAAAATTCCTTTTTAAAATAGAATAATGCAGTATTGCTACGCGGCTTATAACTGTAACTCTAGGTCTATATCACGTCATTTAATAAAATGATAGTTCCCCAATACTATGCTTTGTATATGCCTATATATTATATATGTTTTTTATAATTTTGTTGTAGGCTAGTGCAATACACATCCACTCAATCAATAATGTAATTTAATACGCAAATTAATCTAGTTATTAAAATTTTTCTTTTACTGAATTTACCAAAAAAAGTAAGAGATTTGTTTATTTGTGGGCGAGGCTGAAATTTGGGTAATTTTTAGTCTATTTTATTATATCTAGGAAAAGCTTACAGAGAAAATATAGAAATTAAAATTTATAGTATGATAACATATAACTCCCCAAAAATGTGAACTTTATTATTTTAAATACCGTATTTAATTATATCTATACTAAATAGCATTATGATTTATATAGAATACATTAAAAAAATTAACCTTATATAATCACAGAAAGTTAATTTTATGCTGTTCTTGAAATACTCATTTTCCCTATCAAAATATATTTCCTATTATAAAATGCGTTATTTTGCTGATATTGGGTGACTATAAACCGATATAGTATTAGAAGAGTATATTATATATGGTGTGTTTTATGAAAAATATACTATAGCCTATATATTGGTGCTTATGAATAAAAGACGCTTGAAAGCTTTTCCTTTTTGTATGCTTTCCCTGTATGTAAGTATCAAAAACATTTATTCAGCGAAAGCAAAACCAACTATACCGAACAACTTTTACTAATCCTAGTTTGAATCTGCAATATCCTTTATTAGCGCCTATAAAATTCATAAACGTTGTTGCATTTTTCATTAGTGTCAGTTAAACTAAAAGGAAACAATTGATATATATATATATATATATATATATATGGTTAATTACTATCTACGTAACAGGTAGATACGCATCATAAAAGCAACCTAAAATTATAAAACTTTTGTTCAGTGAGTTATTGAATCTTACTAATTCATTGTCAAAATTAAAGCATTATTAGTGCTTTATTAATTTAATTATATTGACTCATCGCATTTAATTTTGTATTTTGCCTCAATATAAACGTCAGAATTATCAGTTTCATAATTATTTTAATAACCCGAATAAAGCTTTTTAAAAGAAAGCTTCTCTTTTAATAGTAGTATTATATATTTTTAATATTTCAACAATCAGCTTTAACATGATCCAACATACTATATAATCGTTACATTTGACTTAAATTATTATATGAAAATAAAGTAAGTCTATAATTAAATACATATAAACTTAACGTTAATATAAATAACATGAAATGTATACTCTTCTGGAGAATTTAATATTTTTCCAAATTAATCGGTAGCATTTTTATATTGTTCCTATTAATTTGGACAGTAAAATGCCAATCATGTTTATAATGTACGTGTCATAAGAGTTAATTTTTAACTTTACTTTGCGAATTGCTGTTTTCTATTAATTAATATTTTATTTTAAGTCACATTTTATTTAAAAATTCTATCTTAGCAGGTGACTTATTTGTAAGGATAAAACGTTTACATGGTTTTTAATATTATTTTTGGTTCTTCATTTTGCCATTATTATTTAGCATCTTTGCATTTTACTTCTTTGACTGTATCCCTAAACTATTAAACATATTTAATTTCGATTTATCTATTTTTGACTTCGAACGCATCCAAATATCCAACAAATTGGATGAGTAGAGCAATATATGCATATGTAGTCACTATTTCTTCATATTTTGTTTAGGACAATCGCAAACTGTAATTATATAGTATTCAGAAAAATGTTGTGAAAAAATACTATTAGCTTTTATTTATAACTGACCAATGGAGGAATTGTGTCTTATATCTCTATTATTTTATAATTAATCATAATGGAAATTTATGAAGAATTGCATCAGTACATATTCTAATAAAGATTAATATGTTATACGTATATTTGCGCTTCTATGATAGTCACATCTCGTTTGTAATTTTTAATATCCCGATGTGATATTATTGATGCCAAGTACTATTTAAGGCTTCACTTCACACTCCCTTTAACACCATAAAATCTGAAATTTAGCTTTATCTTTACCATAAAATTATTATAAAAATTGTAATCCCATCAAATTCTTAAAAAAAGTTGAACCCCATAAAATTTTCAAAAATATTTAAGACTTTAAAAACTCCTCTGAAAATACCCTTATAAAGTCCCAAATTTGATGTTCATGGGGATTAGAGTTCTAACCTTATATTGGGAGACTACTCACAATTACGACATGCCAAATATAATGCTATATCAAGACGATATCGCTATTGGTATTAAACTAAATGGATAACTGTACTGCCAAAGTTGTAGTTGGACAGCTAAACTTCTGATAAGACAAAGTTACACATTTTAATTGGGGACCAAGATAATAGAGAGCAATTCTCATATTATGGACAGTTGTTGTATCTTTTAACGTATACACAGACCGAAGTGACCATAGATGTAAGCGAAAATACAATTACGGATTTTTACAACAATGAATACGTTACTAACAAATCCCTGCATCTAACCAAACTAAAAGTATTTATTCAAATATAGAACATGAATAATTAACCATATTAGTTGGATATAGTCTGTTAGCAATACGGATAAGAAAGATTGTGCGGGTGGAAAATGAGCCATATTTTTGTGAGACAAATATTAACATTTAAAATGTTTATTGGTAAACGTTATCTTAAAATATCTCAATATTAAAAAAGTTAAAAAGATTTTTTAAATATAGGTTATACACTTAAGCTACTTTTTTAACTTACTTTTTTAACAATCACATTCTATTAAAAGCGGGCTATCATGCACAGCACTACCTCTTCTTCCACAATTTTAACAAGAACGCACTTTCCTACATTTACTGTCCATAAGAGGAACTATTATGCTAACCCTTATTATTCTTAGCGATTATTATTATTTTATATATTAATTTTATTTATTATTTCATATTATTATTATATATATGCTATCCCTTATTATTATTAAAACAGTTATGATTAATATGTAAATACATTTTCAGGTAGTTTTCTTTGCGCCCATAATTATGAACCTTGTGATTTTTTATAAAAATATTAATTTTTAAAAGCAAAGTCCGAATTTTGATATAAAAAAAAGAGTTTTGCTTAGTATACACTTATCACTTGACAGTAAACAATAAAGACAATAGAACCTTATAAATCTTGTTGTGTGATAATTATTATTATTATTAGAATAACGAATAGTGATAGACTATCATGTTTCTTTTTGATGTACAGTAACGTTGCTTACTAGCCTAAAATATAACAAACTCAAAAAGCAAATAAAAACTTAAAAAAACGTAAAAAACCGTAATAACGGATTTATCAGTATAATAACCACAAAGCTCATAATGAGACAAAATACCGTCATGTACTTACGGCAAAACTAAAAGCTTTATCTAACTGGAACAAAGCAGTATGTATATATATATATTTATATAGCGGACAGAACAGAGCATATTAAGAACAATAACTTTGTTGCAAGTTTAAATTAGGTACAGGTATGCTTTGATTTAGACATTTGAATGGAATAAAGTCTAGGTAGAAAATAAACCAAGACAACAATAGTGGGCTGGGTCATGGGAGTGAACTGTTGTTTCGGTACCAATCTATTTATTTAATAAAAATAAGTTTCAAAAGGAAAGATGGATAGAGCTGTGTAAATGTGAGCATTGTTCATTGCATTATTAAAATATTGTTCTACAAATGAGAATGCCATCCAGTTGTGTCTAAAATTCCCCTCCCCCCTATTGACTGCATTTGGCGGAGGGACCAATAGAGAAAGCTTCCAGAACGTTGCGAACAGTCGGAAATGATTGGCTTACTGACGACATTTGAGCGACGTGATTTTTTACTCTGAAAAAAGACATAACCTATGGAATACAACCGACAAACTGAATATTGTATATTTAATAATATAGTAAAAAAAATATAGACTCGTCTGGACAACTGTAAAGTGCGAAAAAGAGTTAAATGAAACACGGTAAATATTTATGAACAAAATATTAACAAAAACATTGAATAAAACGTAACATTTGAGAATTTTTCGTTCTCTGAAAAAGAAAAAAACTTTTGTTATTTGTAGTTTTAAATATATTTGCACTGCTATCATCTTATATATCATGCTATACATGGATTGTCAAGCTGCTACTTTACGGATAATATTTAAAATGTAACTTTCCACAGGAATCTTGAAGTAAGTTTTGATATTTGCAGTAAACTATGCGAGACATTTGGAGCAATTTTTGTCGCTTTTGATAAAAAGAATATTAATAAGCTATGTTCTTCACACGCTTCTACAATCTGATTATTTGCTTGAAGGTCTTCAATGTAGTTTAAATTTTCGATTGGAAATAAACACATTTAGAAATGTTACATAGGCCCCTACTGCCAAAGTAAATAAATATCACCCATTTACGGACCCTAAATCATAATAATGAGACGTCAACCATATTGCTATTTCCGTCGATTTGATTAAAGTTCAGTCGAACGTTGAATTTAGTAGAATTACTTTCGCATGATATATTGGTGTATTAATACTATTAAAGACAATCATTATTACCTGTTGAACCTAAGCCACTTCTTTGAGACAGTGATGAAGGCGCTTGGGGTACCCGCCAACAGAGGTTCAATATCAAGGAGCTTGCCCGAGGGTATCCGACCATGCACCTCATAACCCAGAGCCATTATCATGCCGAGAGTCACGGAGTAGCCCACTATGCTGTTACTATGGGAGAGTGGACGTGCATTGCACAAATAATAGAGCAAGGTAAGCGATCGATCGACCAGTGTCTGTGCCGCCTCGTCATTGGTCACGCCTTGTTGTAGTTGTGGGGGGATTTGATTGGAAGTGCTGGTTAGAGGGGGGACAGTAAGGCTCTTTTTTCGTGCGTGGTGGCCTTCTGCCATATATTTGGTGAATATAATATCGAGTTCTTCAATGTAAGTTTGTAACCGGTTTTTGGTAATGTAGACTTGTAAACCTAGCACTGGCTGTTTCTGGCTGTACAAAGATAAAAACAATAATAATGCACATAATTTGAATCTATTATTTAATATCAACTGAAATTTGGGCTTTTCGTTAGATTCCACACATTTAAAAAAATTAAAATTATTAGATAAATAAGACAATATTTATAAATTATAATTAAACAATATTAAACACGACCATAATAAGTCAAAACATATTTACAAGGGGTTATGGGCACTTATGTCATTTAATACAACATTAAACAAATCATCTCCGCGATGTCTTACTCGCCACATGAACGAATCACAGGCCACAGGTACGGGCCACGAGCCACAGGTACGAATCAAGCATCTGTCTATGTGTACCCCAGCGTTTCTTGTTTCTGCTTTTTGCAATATTCCACATGGACTCTACATGATTTGTACACTCACCATTTAACTGGTTGATAAAATTTTGAGAATGATTCACAGTTTGGTGATTGTAGTTCATAATAAGTGGAACTCAGTGGAAAGAGGCAATTTTTGAAATTGTCAGCAGCCAATTAAAGTCAGCCATACATACCGATCTATAGCTTATGGTCGTGTTTAATATTGTTTAATTATAATTTATGAATATTATCTTATTTACCTAATCATTTTGATTTTTTTAAATGTGGGAGGGGGGAAACTAAAGAAGCTTTAGAGTATATTACAATAACATTAAAAATTATAATTGTAGGCCTACTGAGAGTATTTAGAAATATAATATAAGTACTACCGGGTAAATATAACATTCTAATAATGATACTTAATTATATTTTTTTGTGTTAAACATGACGAAATCAACCACTCAACTAAACATAATTAATAGTTACATTTAATCCGATATGACTATTTGTGATTGATATTGTGGTATTCGCATAAGACAAACGGATCCTATTAAACATTTCGATTTTGAAAAAATGGGGCAGTCAAAAACATAGAAACAAACAAAACATATATATATATAGAATGCATAAATATAATATAAGCTGTCAGAGTGTAATTGTTGTATTTTTATTGTAAAGAATAGTAAAGGTTATCAGTAACGAAAAGTGATATTATCAAATAACAGATTTAATTTTACACACAATGCCCAGACCGGTGTACAGTACTATATGAAAAAGCGTGGTTCTGAGACCCACCAACGCGTAGTTTCAAAATGTATTGATTTTTAGAAAATGTTATATTTTTTAATTAAAATAGTGGTTGTTAAGTAACTCCTATATGCTTATGTCAGTAATATAGTAATTCAACAAGCTCAATCATAATGTTTAAAATGCAACAGTGAATGATAGTTAACAATAGTTAACATGTTAATGACAGTAAGTTTAGACTTCGGGTGGGTTTTTTTCTGGGTATATAGTAGGCCGATTTTAGCCTTTTCAAAACTGTGGTCGTGTGACGGCGTTAGTGGTCTAAGAAAGAAGTGACCAGGTTTCGCTTTCAGAACAAGAAGTTATTCAGTAGTCTTATGATTGAGGAATGCTCGCTGATCAGTAGAATTCTTTCGTAGGTACTGTTGAAAACCCTTTCGCATGCTGCACTAGAGTGTGGAGTAGCCTAGTCATACTTCCCACCATCACCTTTGAGAGATATACCAAATGAGGGTGTTTCAATGCGATTGCAACCAACTGACTGTCAATGCGCTCGATTTTATTTTTTTTAAATATAAAAAAAAACTAAATACATTTTTTAGCATCATGGTTGCAAACCGTAGTAGCGTAGTCCAAGGTAAAAAATGGTTAACTACGCCTAAATTGTAAAAGTACACAGTTCTGAATGCATCTATGTCGAATAGCGTAACAATATGTTGCAAATCAGACAATAAATGAGCATGAAATAAACACGTAATTTATTCTAAACTATACGAGACAAGAATATATCTATGATACAAATTTAATTAATTTTTATGATTTCGGATTAGATTGGAGTTATAGATTTCACAATCTTATGAGTTTAGTTATTACGTTGGTAGGCCTACAGCATGAAAATAATTTAATCAATCGCTAATCATCAATAAAGAATCGTTGAACTACATATTAAATAATATCTTATGTAAAATATGATGTACCAATAGTTCATATGGCAATTAATTGGAAATGATCAAGAAATTCCCAACCATTATTGACAGAGAACTGTTTATCATACTTTTCTCACACAAACATTTTCAAGAAGTGGTACACATTTAAAAGGCATAAAATTGTTAATTATTATACTTAAAGAGAAACAATATATTTTTGAAATCCGATTAGCCTATACCATAGGTAAGTATAGAATAATAATTTAACTAATTACAGATTTTATATATATTAACCATAGATCATTATCAAAAAGATGTAAGAACATTAATATAGTAAATATTTTATAAAAAAAGTTTCATAATTAAATTCTTTTAGGAAATACATATAATATAATGTACATAATAAAATAGAATAAATAATTTTTGAATTAACTTATAATAAATTAGTCAATTTTCAAGAGTTGTTACAGGAATTTAAAAAATCTTATATTACAGAAACTCTCCCTGAAATCAAGAAACAATATATACTATAAGCTATATTTTAAATGTAATCGGTCACATATAAATAGAAAAAAGAATCAGACGGACTGAGAACAAATACACGTAACAAGGGTGTGATACCTGTCTTCTGTGAGAACAATCACGTCGCCCTCGTGTTGGAATGTGTCGTGTTTGAGACTGGGGACCTGGGTGGATAGATAGACACCGCCAGTGGGGGTGGCGGACCCCTTCTTCTTGGCTATTCTCAGCAGCTCCTGACACGAGTTGGCCGCCTTAATTTCATTACTCAGTTCAATACCGCCGGGAGGATACTCCGTGGGGGACGAGCTGCTGGAGAGGGGAGGCGGGTGGGAATGGCAATCAAGGGTTCTGTCGGAATCACTTCCAGACTATGAAGATAAAGCTCATGTAAAAGTGTTTGACATTTTTTATTTGTTTAGTAGAGGTTAAGATTATTCCCAATATCAAACGTTTAAAGAAATTATAATAATGCGAATATACCATTCTTAAACAAATAAAAAATAATTAATAAAAAATGTGCTTCCAAACAACTGTCTATAATGTTTAAAATATAAAATAATAATTTTTTAAATCGGATTACAAAAATAATAAATTCAATTTTTTAATTCTGGCAAATACTGCCTTTTAGTCGATTTTCTTCAGACAAAAATAACGGCGATCTTGGAGAAGCTGGCCGTAAATAAAATAATTTTATAAATTGCGTAAAACTTATAATAAACAAAATTAAAACCTCTGATTCAGAGTAAATTTTTGAGAGTTATTTATTATCCTTCAAGTAGAACAGGTATTCATTCAAACGTTCAATAAAATACAGACTTTTGACGCTATATACAATTTTGGAGCAGACTTTGCCAATATAATGTTAATTATTATTAATCACTATTTATAATTTACTATTATTCACTAGTAAGCTGTGTTACTATAATGCGTATGTTCTTCAAAATTTACAACCAGACATTATATTAAAATTTTATGTTAAAATTATATTAAGATTTTTAAATAATCAATGAAACTGTCTTGATTAAATAGAAATATTGTCAACAAATTGTTTATAACATGTCGAGTGGTCCTGTATACTATTATAATACATAACATGTAAAATGATGTTTGTTATTTTTATATTTAAATCATTCGCGGGTAATATTTTACAGAAAGTGTTTTAAACAAATTAAGTTAATTTTTATATAATAAATTATTGTATATTTGATGTTTGGCATCTTTTACAATAACGTTAGCACACTTACTATATAGAGGAATCCTAATTGAACACTGGCGGCAATTTCTTTAGAGATATTATATTATGTATTATCTTATTTTCCAACCCAAAGAAGCATATAAAGCAGACAGAATAAATATTTTATTCAATAACTTTAATAATATATACCTGAATGGCGTGCAGTTATTAATCACTTCAATAAAGCGCTTGTGTCAATTTGGTCGCTGGTTTATAACAAAAGATTTATAAGCATCGGGGAAAGTATCACTTTACGTGCAGTTTATAAAAATAGAGAAATTGTAACATAATACATCATTTCGATTTACAATATATTAATATCCACAGATTATTTCGATAGTAAAATAAAGACTTAATTAAAGCTTGAGAAAAATGTATCGATTTTAAAATAAAAGAAGTCAAAAACTTAATTTTAATGCAATAAAATAATTCTAAAAATTAAAAAAACACAATTGAAAACATTCCCTTATCTCGGGATGTTTCTGAGGCATCATTGAACTATTTCTGGAATAGGCTACTGTGACAGCTTGTGCCTTGTTGATAGATGATTGCAAAGATGTTTGGCCATTTCATTCATTCATAGCATCTTTATGTTACTGTGTAGTTGTAGCCAACCGCAACATTTCCCCGTAAATTCATTTTCTGGAACAGGTTGACTTGTAGGTATTCATTCTCCAACAATTATATTTTTGAAAAATATGCTCTCACACAATCTGTGTATAATATTTAAATATTTAAAATGAATGTTTTATGCATCCGAACAATCCGGATGAATTACTATTAATATTATAATGACTATTATATAATATAATCCTTATAATCTTAATAGTAATCCCTTAGTACAGAAGGTATGAAGAATTCATCCCATGAATATCATTCAAATTCTATTAAAAAGAATAGAATTTACGATAACTTTCTTGATAAAGCATCAACAATTATTTTTGATAAGTGCAGACATTTTAGAATAACATAATTTTGCATTTACAGAACAAACTGCTGATTGTTAACAATTCTTCACTTTACGTAACTGAAAATGATTACAAATTTTTGCTATTAACTATACGTTCACAAGAAAACTTTTATAAATACTTGTTTTTCATATTCAGTGTTTCAGTTCCTGAAAATATTCAACTAAGTACGTAAATTATAGACGAGAAAAACCTGACATAGTTGTCTATTTATTTCGAATAAAAACTATGAATGAACTTATCTTCAAAATATTTTCTATACAAATGAAATTAAAGACACTTATTATAAATATTATTAACAATAACGGATCAAATTCGGGCCTCCAACAGTTTGTAACGCTCGTGAAGTAACTACACACAAAGGTATTCTTCTACCTGTTCATAAACTCGACCATGGTCTTGAGCAGATGAAAAACCAGTTCAAAGTAGGGCATCAGCAGGGGGTTCTCCTCCTCCCCCCTCAGAAGGACCTGCTCCAGTGAGTAGCCCTCCTCCAGCATGTGCTCGGGCATATCAGTGAGCCAAAGGACCGGACTGTTCGGTTCAGCCAGGGAGAGATAGCGGGCCGTCTGGTCTAACAGGCTGCGCCAGGAAGGGGCTGAAGACTCGGGCCGTGGCAGTGGGTTGTGTGCGCTGGTCACTTTGCTGGGGTGCAGTCGGGTATGCCAGTGGGACTGACGTAGTGGTAAGCGCAACAATATAGTCAATTTTTTAAGTGGAATTATCTCATAATCTATGCACTTCGTTATTTTGACTACTATGGGTGTCGTCTTTAATGTGTAATAATAGTGGAATATAAAATGAAATAAATGCATTTTTTGATGCAATCAAAAGAATTACAGAAAAATATTGTACGAACATGTAACAAATAGCATTTTATATATTAATAAATTTGAAAATAAAGGGTATTGCGTACCCTTTTGCATACTTTTTGAAAACTTTTGAACAGATACTTTTGAAACGTAATTTTTGACTGCGCATAAAATGGTAAAAAATATTATTATAATAAGTGGTGAAAGCGTAAGAATTGCTTCAATGTTCCTTTACAATATTTGACTAGATGTATAATAATATTTTTTAATTACAGTAGTAAATTTAGTAACTATATGCACTTTTAGTTTTAATTTTTTACACACTGTAATATTTAAATTGACTCATTTTCTTCCCAAATACGGTTTTTTGTTCCTTGGTTTATTCTTTAAATTCAGAATAAGTCCCATATATTAACACAGTTTTCAAATATACAATGATATTTAGTTATTATTGTTAAAACTAAACCAAACGCAAAAACAGCATAGTTGTTTCCCCAGAGCATTCTAGTTGTTCAGTTTTAGCGGTGTAATAAGCTGATACGGCTTGTGACAGTTTGTGTCGTTTTGTTAGTTCACGGAAATCCTTCTTTTGTAAATTCTATTTTCACATGCATTAAGGAACGTAGCTCACATTTATAAGTAAACGGTATGTATCTCTGGCATTTTAAATCAAATTATTACAAAACTTTAATTAACTGTGCCATAAATCCACGAATTCCCGGATATTATTAATAATGTTTACGAGTATTTTATTACGGCACATTTCTGTGTTCCGCAAGAACCACATACGACACACTTGCAACCAATTGTTAATTCGATAGGGCTGGTTAATTAAAATATATTGAGATAATATTACATCATTGTAACAAACACAATAAATTCACTCTCAGTCGACAATGTAATGCCTTAATATATGCTTGTTTTTATATCCTGCGTTGTTGGCATTTAAAATAGCACTGCACCATAATTTTAACTACAAAAAATTTCGAAAAATATGACAAGTCATAAATGAGCTACTAGAAGTAAGCCGTGAATATTTTAAGCAAGTATACAACAGGCAGATATTGTTTTCGGTGTAATTCATACAGTAAGAGTATTTAATAAGGAGTAAAAAAAGAGAAATACAATAACCTAATCTTTGTTGCAAAAATAGAAAAATTCTGTCACAGACATGAATACGTATTATTGTATTACATTTATAATGGTAAAATATGTTAAAAATATTACATTATACAACTACGAACAACATAATATAATAATAATAGACTATGTAATGTGATATGTAGGATAAAAATAAATACAATAATTAGGATAACACACACGGTATAGCCAAGCCATATCAAAGTTAGTCCTTCAATAGAAAGAATTATATTACAAAGTGAACTGGGGACCCATATTTCTAATTAATAGAGTTCGAACTAATTTAGTCGGTGACGAAACATATGTTAAATCTCAATTCAAGAATATTTATGTTTATAGATCAAATTGCATACAGGTAAGATGAAAGCTCGGGCTTTTGTCATAAGATTAATGGGCTGTATCGTGCCCGGCCAGAATCTATTTTTTCTACCTTTGGATATACTGCGTGCGAACATAGCTACTAGGGGCTACTGAATAAATAAAATAATATCACATGAAATTATTATTCTGATGAAAGATTATGCATTGGTTGTTTAAATAATAACAATGCATTTTTCTCTTAGTTATTACAATTATTCATTAAATGAAAGGTATATGTCATATTTGCAAAGCGTCGCTTCTACTGTATAACAATGGTGAGCGTGATTAATTAGGTTAACATTGGTCCACATGGAAACCAAACTTTATAATTGTTACTAATAACTTTTATTTGTAGTATTTAAGCAGAAACATAGATAGAAGTGTTTTAATAAAAAAAGTATATTGTGAAAAAATGCTTAAATTGTTCTCTATGTTTTATGCTTTATATAGTTGAAACAATAAATTAACTACTTTAATTTGTGTGTCTTATTCATAAGATTTATATCTGATTAACAAAATTCGCTTTCGCTGATAGAATATGTGATAATTTTATTAATTCATAGGCTTAGATCTTAAATTCTACTACTTGACCAGGCTAATTGTTTCGGTTGTTACTGCTTTACTCTCGCTAGCTACAAAATTAATATTGATTAGAAGCCTGCCAGCTCTATCGCTATAAGATTATTTGCACTATTGTCACATTTAAAAAATAAAAATTAATATACATTTATTTATTGTGTATCAAAGTAGAAATTAATGTTTATCGTCCCTGTACAGTTTGTGTGATATTTGTTGTATTTATTGTAAATAGAAGAAAAATACTAATCTATGAAACGTAGTATTCTAATTCGATCAATTCGTTTTAATATACAATTCTCTTTCTATGGTCATAAACTGCTGTTAAAGATAAACTGCCACAACTGTCACAATGGTCGATACAATTGATACCCACACAATATATACGCGTGTAGTGAGGTGGCCTTCATAAATACTACATACACAATTTGGATTATATTCGAGTTATTATTGTTTAATGTACACATGCAATGGACAGAACATTATAATATGTGTGTTATATCAAATTGAAAATATTATAATAAATAATGTATAAATCATTATTAAAATTATTTACTAACATCTGAACATTTTAAATATTGTGTAAAGAGTGAATATTTGGAAATAGACAATGATAATTGCAACAGGACTAAACATCCAACAACAAAATATTGACATTGTTGCTTGTCACAACTCACTATTATAGTTGTTGTCGTTTTGTCTCGAAGTTTTGTTTTAAATTTTAATTCAAGTTCTAGTTTTTCAAACATATTCTATAGTCCGTCAGAGAGCAGTATTAATAACAACCACCAATTGCTTATTATAGACATTTTAAAACCTTTTACTTAGGACTATAAGAAAAAAGTAATTACCTAAAAGAAAATGATCCATCCATCTACTAATAAGCAATTATTACTCACCGAATTAACCATTTGTTTATAATATTGCAAGCTCCAATAAAACAGCTTATGCATTTAACCTTTCACAGTCTTTGGGGGTGCGAGCCACATATTATTCAACTGTTGCAGAACGACAAGGCCAATCGTGCAAAATGGTTTAAGTCAGTAAAAACCATTTTTTGTGGACAATTAAAAAAATAGAGAAACAATTTCCGGCACCACTTAAATCACATGATCGCTTCCTAAAATGTTCTATTTAAAACAATCGAAAATATATACATATATTATACAAAAATTTATATTTTCTGTTTTCAGTTTCCGCTTTAGAACTTAAAAAAATTATTTATACAAGAGAATTTTAAAAATGCGACATTTAAACAATATAGTCAACTTTAAAAAAGGAACTCAAATAATAGATATTTTAGAATTTAAAAACAAACCATAAAATAGTTTTTTAAAAATATAATGAATGACGCAAGAACAATGAATATATAATGTATTTTAAATTATGCTATAGTATATGAAACAGTTGAAATAATTTCATGTAAAATATACCGAAGTGGACTCGCTCATAAATTGAATGAGAGAAAAACATATCCGTTGAAAAATCTGTTACATGCATACATGGCAATAACCTCTTTGGACTGATTCTGTCGAAGATAAATTTGTTAGGCTACTTTTGAAATAATTGTCTCATAGGATAAATCATGGTATCATGGGACAGTTTATGATCTCATTGAACAGTTTATGGACGCATGGGACAGTTTATGGATTCGTGTAACAGTTTGTTGCCTTATGGAACCATTTATAGACTTCTGAGATAGTTTATGGACTCGTGGAACCGTTTTTTGTCTTATGGAACAGTTTATAGACTCATGGGACAGTTTATGGACTCATAAAATTACTCAGTTTGTTACTTAACTTTATGAAACAGTTTGTTGCTTTATGGAACCATTTATAGATTCACGAGACAGTTTATTGACTCAAGAAACAGTTTATGGACTCATGGATCAGATTTGTGCCTTGTGGAACATTTTACAAACTCATGGGACAGTTTATAGACGAGTTAATTTATAGACTTATGAGACAGTTTAGAGACTCATGGATCATATTTTTGCATCATGGAAGAGTAAATAGACTTATGGAACATTGTATGTCCTCATAGAGCACTTAATGGCATAATGGAACAGTTTATAGACTTATGGAACGGTTTTTGGCCTAATGGAACAGTTTATACTATACTTATGGAACAGTTTGTGGCCTAATGAAACAGCTTATAGACTCACGGAACAGTTCATTTACTCATGGGGTAGATTTTTGCCTTATGGAACAATTTATGTACTTATGGGACAACTTGTTGCTTAATGGAACAGTTTATGAACTTATGGGGCAGTTTATGAACAATTGGAACACATTCGAAATAAAATTCGATACATCAAATATAAAAAAGATATTAAATTCAATGGTGATAATGTAACGCAAGCATTTGGCTGGATTCTCACCTCGATTATCTGAGCTGTGTGAATTGAGGCGAGAGCCATGGCATACATTACTCGCTCGTTGTCCATGTGACCATCGGTTGCCATGGAGAAGAGCCTGACGGATCTCTGCGCTGTGCATAGAAGTGTTTGTTGTTGAGGCGGCAGATTAGAAAATGTCGGCGGACTGACATCGCTGCAGAGTGAAAGTGTGGAAAGATAACTATAATACAGATAAATAAATGACAATTATTGATGAACTACAAAAGCTATGTTAGGTTATGGTAAAAAAATTCTCATAATAATATCCTTTAGGTAGTTAAAGTTAAATATGTGTAATGTTTTTAAGAAATAAGTTCAATGATATATTCCATATTTGCAAAAAAGTAAAACATATTAATTTAATTAACCTTGTACTAATTCGTTATCATCAAAATACATTATTTAAAAAATATTTACAATAACAAAATAATTCCTTACTAAGCATCTCGAAAATGATAAAAAATATTTTGTGAGTTTCTATTAGCTACAACAAAATTATTTCAAAATATTCCAATATTCTATATTTATGGTCAAGACGTGTATAGTGATAACGCAGAGTCATTTTATCTAAAACATTAGGCAATATCAGACCAATACTAACGGTATGTGGGGTTGCAATCCTGCTTGCTCATGGTAGTCAACCTAAAAGTGAATAAATATCGACATCTATTAATAAATGTACCAGTCTGGTGCACATAAACTACTTCGACTGATCAACTTACAACAAATTCCATTGGGAAGTGTTTCATCCACTTATCTCTGAAATCACCCGGAAGATCCTCGGAAATGTTAAAATCCATCAAATTATGCTCAAGCCTTGCGTGCAGATAGCGTGCCCACTCTGCAGTAGTGAAAAAGATAATATAACGTATATAGTAGGCCTATATAGAATCATTTGTATCTATAATGTATTTATTTGTTTGTCTCATGAAGTTTTAATGTGATTTTTTCGTAACTTGGTTTGCTAAGCATATTTTTGTCTGGGATAACCCATAGGCCCATAGTGGGTGCCTATATTGTGGACATCATCAAAGAATCAAAATCAATCAGATCACCATCTTTAAATGTCAGTATCACATTGAATTAATGCGTGAGATCAGACCCCGAGTTGGTTATATTACACAATATGATAATAATGTACACCAATAAATAAAAGTATATAAATGAACGATTATTTTTGGTGAACCATATTGTTACAATTTTTATTAACATAAATTATAATCAACAGCCTTATTGCCTTGAAAGCGAGGAAAAAACATTAAATTACATGCTTAGTATCACAAGCTTAGAATATTAAGATTAACAGTTCAGTTAATAAAAAAACGACGGGTAATAATCCGAGTTATAGTGTGGTAGGCTACTAATCAAAAAGTATAAAAGCATGTCTACCTACCTCTGAGATAGTGAACCTTGATCAATTCAGGACTAACTCGGACTGGTTGGTGTTCTTCCAGAACCATCAGCTTAAATCACAATAAAAAAATATTTTTTATATAATAATGAGCCCGTAAAAAAGATTTTTATGGGTTGGTAACACACTATAAACCCATAAAAGCAACCAAACCCAATTATTCATAAAAAAATCGTTATTGCGCCATGTTTCATGTAACCAGCACAGATTCTCAAGCAAGCATTTATATAATAACAAAAAATTATGATTGTGAAAATCGAATTTTTCTCGCAAGTAATTTCAGCCATAAAAAGAAATACCAGTAACAAAATAATGTAGAGTCATCAATTACACCAACAAAACTGTCGCGGAGAAATCTGCCGCGCTAAGTCAAAACATAGTATCTGCATTTTTGTCAAAATTGAGTTATATGCAGATTATAGATGTTTATTAAGTGTAATATAACATATCAAAATGTATTAAATAAATCTGCCGCGCTAAGGTAAAACGTCGTATCTGCATTTTTGTAAAAATTGAGTTAGACATTATGATTCTAGATGTTTATTAAGTGTAATGTAACATATAAAAATTTTATAAAATAAATATCGGCCATATTTTGTTATTTATAAGCATTTTTATCTTTTCGTATATTCGCCTGCGACTACGTGAGAGTCAAACACAAAAAGCTGTTTTCTCAAAAACAACGTTTTACCTCATCACGGCAGAAAAAATGTATATATATATTTTAATATAGAGTGAGTTCATTAAAAAATGATTTCATGTAAAGTTATAAAAGAGTCCCACCTTCGTGGCCATTTTGATTCCTTCATAAAATTGGCCCAAGCTAGAGTAACACAGACTACGCAGATAGAGGCAAACAGGGTTGTGTGAGTCTAAATGAAGGCACTCCTAGAATAAAGTGAATATAAAACGGATTTAATATAAGTAACGCATAAGTAAGAAAAGTGTAACAAATATTTTGCACATGTTCTTTCGATGTTAATTTGTTTTAGATATTGCATGTCTAAAAAATTAATGTATGTTTTGAATAGAAGATAAAAAAGGTTAAAATTAATTTACAACTGCAGGATTCCAAACAACCACACTGCAGGAACACTAAAAAAATCAATGACAAATGTATCTAATCGTAATTGGAATAATATTTTCATTAAATAATTTTAAAATTATTTTTTTCAAATTATGTTTTTAATTAATTAATAATTATTTTTTAAATATATTTTTTTATAATCTATTTATCTCACCACTTCTATAAATTTATAGATGTTATATATATACACATCAATTTGAGTTAATAAAGTTATAAATTCACAATCAACAAAACATTTATTAAACATACTTGAGTATCCTTAAGAGCGCTTTCAATTTGTCCTGCACCATAAAAGAGATCAGCTCGTGATTTGTATATTTCCACAAGTACACTTTTTTTTGGTTTACGAAAGAGCGTTTTTTTAAACATATTTATAGCGCCATTGTAGTCTCCAAGTTTTCTACAAAAAAATAATATAAATAATAATTGTATGTAATATTTAAACACAAATATAACTAAAAGAATTTCACAAAGTTTACTTTAGCGTTTCTGCAAGTAACAACATTATTTGCAATCGTGAAGGATCCAGTTCTAAAATCTCATTAAATACTTGCATTGAGCTCTGGATGAATAAGTAAAAAAAATTGTCGTATAATAATTAGAAGACCACATGTGATTCCTAAGTCAATTTAGCCCTTGATATTTAAAAATAATAATAAAGTAACATACAGGACAGTACCACAAACTAAAAGTCATAATTAGTTATGTAAAACGAATTTTTTTCGTTATTTATAACTATTTGTAATCATTTCAGTGATGAATTTTAACTCAATTTATTTAACTTTATTGTTATTCTATAGAATGATATATATGATCATGATCATAATTAATAATTATTATCATAAAAAATTGTTGATTTCTTTGTAAAAAATTACGTGTCGTTAGAAGGTATTTGTATATCAAATTTCAACTTAATCAGATTTTAGGGAGTTTGTTTTTCCGGGGGGGGGGGGGGGGGGGGGTCAAA
>JAUZND010004377.1:0-11743 GCA_034780555.1 Coelogynopora nodosa
GGTCATGGTCTATTTTTAGCCATGACTCATAAATCTATTTATAAGTGAGTCAGAATCGACTCTTCCTATACTACTAGTACTAATTTTCACATTTTAAAATATTAAATAATATTTTTAAATATCGGTTATTTTATATTATTTTTTATTAATCAATTTTTTAATATTAATTAATACATTTTTATTTCAGTTTTATTTTTGTTTTAAATAATAATGTATATAATTTTACATATATATATATTGGCCCTATCATAATAATATTTGGAATAATGTACATATAAAAATATATTTTAAAATGAATTATTATTAATATGAAAATTATATGAATTATTAAAAATAAATAGTTAATAAATTTAACAAGACACACTATTTAATATTCGATAGAATTATTACTTTGTATTTCTTTTATTAAAGGTATCAAATATTAAAAGTCAATATTTCAGCTAAATAACAACTTCCAAATTGCTTTATTAGTGCTAAATTTATCTGTTTCGTGAGATATACACTATAGTTTTAACATAACAACATAATAACATATATAGCTCTAACCATGTATTATTGGTATACCTTTTGTATTTAAATTGAATTTGGCAACAACAGAAGCTTTTATTTGCAATTATTATTCTTTTATAAAGAAAGTATTCTTTGTTTAAATAAACTCTTATAGCAGCCTCGGATAAACCTCATCTTCCTCCCTCGGGACCTACGGTAATTGCTCACAGACGTGTATGGTTTCAGTGTTACACTGCTTTCAATGTCATTAAAATGTTGTTTGGTTAATTTCCTTATTCAGCTTTTTTAAACTAAATTATGTGTCAATATTGAAAGCAATATGTTACACTATGATTGTATAGACTCGGTCGAGTTTTGTTGTCACTTTTTTGTGTTTTGTTTTTTTAATGTGAATTTATACAATTTTATTAATCCATTAGTTCGATCTTTTCGTATTACATTATATAAGTCTATTATTTATGTACACATAATTATAATATATATTTTTAAATTCCAGCTAATTTTATGTGTAAAGTATTTTCACTTATTTTTAATTTTTCTTATCATATTTGTATCTATTTTAACATTTTTGTCAAACGTAGTATCAACGTTGTTTTGTTAAATTAAAATAACACTTCTTTTAATTTATATTTGTATAAATATAGTATCAAATATGAAAAATTAATTATATTATGTTATGAAATCTATGGCTTTGTATTTCATAGAAGCATTATTTTATGGTTCTTAAATGTACTCCAAATGTAATCTTTTTATTTAAACATTAGCCAAAAGGTATATTATACCTAATATTGATTAAAATTTGTATAAACATTTAATTTAATTTGCCTAAATTGTTGATCATTTATTCATTTTAATCCATGAAATGATTTTTAATTGAACGAGTCTACTGCTTAAAATATTGTTATCATTTAAATGTTATAACAGGATCACATTTTACATCTTCTTTCTATATTTTAGTTTTATAATAGTTATATTTTTGTTGTACGTACAATTATTGTAATTGTTGAAAATAATAATTCAAAATTATTAATGGGAAGTTCAAATATTACTATATAATATAATGTTTTGTAATAGAGACGTTGTGGTTCAGTGGAAAATTATTTAGAAGATAAATACGAGGTAAATAATTTGACATGATCAACATTGTGATCCATCGATTCACCGCCTTTGATTAACGTCTGCGTCACTAGTTTGTTTTAATGATTCGCTTATTGGAAATCTTATATTTTGTTAAAACTGTGTAATTACCTTTTTATTTATTCTTTTTGTAATTATAACATTTTAATAATTTAATAATTGTATAAAACTTTCGCAACTTACGTGCAGTGTGTAAGTACACATATCAACAGTAGAACCGGCAATTTTAAAATTTCTTTATTGAACCGGCATGTGAGGGAGGAGAGGGTTAATAAATACCCTTGTTTCTAATATTTCACTATTAATAATCAATTTACTCATCGGAATTCATTGAAATTATTGATACATATTTAATTATTTTTCTTGTTTATATTTTTATAAAAATATAAAAATTTACCTTCTAGGAAAGCTACGTGGAGAATTAATTAATTATATAATTTAATCATTTTCTCTGTAATAATCGATGCTATTTCAATTTAAAAATACTTTTGTAAGCATATAATTTAAATAAATGCATGGTTTAGTTTTTATTATCATTCTTATTTATTAATTCATAAGTTAATAATATAAAAGTATAAATAAAAATGATCAATAATAACCTTTTAAAAAATTAAAAATTATCATATCAAAAATTAAAAACTTATTCCTATGATTTAAAACAATTTATTTGTTAATAGATTAGAAGTCATTCTAAAAAATAAAGAATATAAATATTGTTAAAAGTGGGTAAAAATGGATTTATATGACATAAATACACTGATTCAAAATATTCTGGTTGACCAGCAGAAACTTGTTAAGTTTATCTGTTTTTTAATAGACAAGTATTATAAAAAATATCATTTTGTAGTTTACAACTTTATTATGTAATGATGCAATAACTTATTAATATTAATTATGTCAACTTTAAAAACATTACCTAAACTATAAAAAGTTCAAAACGTTGCAGCTACAAGATCACCATGGCCATCTACAACAGCTCCCCTTATTGGTTGCCAATTACACAAATTATTCACTATACAGGATTGTTGTTCACACGCACCTGGCAATTCATAAAACGGCTCCGTTCTATATCCAGGAGTTAGTGGCCATCACTTCGACAGAACACACAACAATACAATTTATCGAACCGAGCTTGGTAACAAAATTTTGTTTACTTCGTCGCTTGGGAGACCGTTCTTTCTTTTCCACTGTACCATTTCCTTGACTTGCCAATTTTAGAGCCAAATTAAAAACTCTATTTTTGTAAATAACACAATTTTTTATGTATCTATTTCTGCATGTGTATCAATACTTAAGCTACATATCAAACCATCATTTATTTTGTTTTTCAAAATTAGCTAAACTTGATAAATTCTAGTCGGTCAAACAGAATATTTTTTAATACAACATACATACAAAAATAAATATAAATATTTAACTGAAACAGTAACAGTAAATTTAACAGTATAACACTATATAATACTATAACTGTAGCACTCTGTACAATACACTCTAAACAATACCTTCGTAACACGTTTCTTCAATGAGCATAAAACACGTCTTATAGGCTATCTACAGTAGAGCTATAGTTAAGCATAATTTTATTTTCCTATGTCCACCTATTTTTATTCATCGGTGTGTTACTAAAGCACGCTACTATACGTATAGCCATGTAATTTATTCGCATGTTGAATATGATAGAATGGTGTATTCGATGCTTGTATAGTAAACCTTTTCAAGAACATCCTTTGCTGAAAATCTGTTGCGCATCACATATAATTCGTTCTATAAATTGGTTCTATATAGTTTCAAACATTCAAAGCTACATTTCTGACGAAATTGATTATTGGCTGTATTCAATAGAAAAGAGTAAAATATGTTTGACAATCATATATACATATACGATAAACAACTGACGGTAATGTATCGCGCGATATGTATAATGTATATAATGTGTGACAATATTATTCCCACCTTACCTTATTCTGTTGAATACGACTAACTACTAAAATTAATTAAAAAAGCGATTAATATTGGCTGTAACTATGGCAATGCAAACTATAAAAGCGATATTACGGAGTGATGAAATATATATGTAAAAAAAATCTATTAACAGATATCAAATATATTTTAAGATTTACATACTAGTAAAAAATATATAATAAAATAACTTTTATTGTTAAAAAATATAATTAAAACGATGTTCAAAATGGGCTACCTCATTTTCCATACAGGGTATACTTTTTTAATGAAAAATTTGAAATAATTATGCAACATAGGTATGATGAGGTATAATCTGAAATGACTGATCCATTTGCATAAAATACTACTGCTTCATCGAAAAACAGTATTCTTTTAGAATAATCTTCACCACTATTTATGACCAATTCGCAAAGCTGAAGTTTACAATCAGGCTCATCTTCAGCCAGTTCCTGTACCTGAGTGAACTACAGACGGAGTGGACTACGGACGGAGTACAACACTTGAATGCTCAAAACCCGTCTTGCGAGGTGCCAAGTAGACACTATATAATCATAAAGTATATAATGTTCTTTTATTTCAAAAGACATGTTATAATTACTTAGAGTCACGGGCCATCCACTGTCTTCCTTTTGTTTGTGGATGTTACCAGTCATACAATGTTCTAAATATTTCCTTTCCTTCGTAATGCTTTCATATACAAATGCCCATACAACTAATTTTGCTTTTTGTACCTTAACGTAAAAATGTTGCAAAAACTTTATAATAGTGTACGATTGTTTATCAATATCGAAGTTTATTGTTTAAATTTTATTATAATCATAGACTAAAGTGTAGGCTACTGTTTAGATTGAATAAATATGCAAAGGAGACAGGTAAAAAATAAAACATGACAATTTAATTGGGTCAAATTTTCGTTTATTAAGAGTAATTTCATATGAAACAATCGATTGAGATCTGCGTGAGATCTGAGATATACACAACCTTATCTTATTTTAATCAAATAATAAAATAATAATTAATTTCAATGTAAAATATTGCTAAAGTTTTCCCTCCATTATTACATCTAGACGCACCACCGCTCGGTAGCGACGCCGGCCTGGGTGAACGCCCACTTCCCGACGGAGACCACCGGCCTGTTCCATGCCAGTCTCTCACCGACCAACAACTCGGATATAACTGGCGGCGAGCAACCCTCTCTGGAAAGGAAAAAGGAGAAGGAAATGTCCCCGTCGTCGAGTACCACCAAACTCTGACCGGAGATGAGGAAAGGAAGGAGGGGGGGAATTTTGTCGAGACCATAGCACCGCAACCACCGCCGTCTACTACAGTTGCCGCCGCTGTAACCGCCATCTCATCTAGCTCATCGTCGTCGTCGTGTGAAACTGTGAACTCTGCCGTGTTTTTGTATTCAACTGATCAGCCCGACGATAAGAGGAGAAGTCCTCATGAGAATCCCTTCGTCGGTGACTCTTCTCAGTCCTCACTTGTAGCCATCCCTGCCGTGGAAGCTGCCAGCAAACTGTCAACTGACAATGTTCCCAGTGTATCTGTTCTGTCGCCCGGATCACCCCTGTCTAGCTCGTTAAAGAATGGAACACTTCTGCATAAGGTCTATGCTCCAAAAGTTCAAGAACCTTTGCCGCATTCGTCGCAGCCTACTGTATCTTTCACACCTAATTTGGTTACGTTAACTGTTCAACAGTCTGTCTCAGGTAATTTAATTTATTATATTTTTTGAATTATACCACGGTTTTATAGTTGGTTAAATTGTATTTTGTTTTAATGCGTGATTCCTAATTTGCTCATAAAATTTTTTTCACACATGATCTCTAAAAATACAATCATTTTCAATATTATAGTTACCATTTGTGTACAATTTAAATGATTAAAATGAATAAGTGATTAAGATGTTGGTGATTAGATGCGAAAGTTACAAGTTCGAATCCCAGCAATATTTATTATTTCTATCTGGAATTAACATTGTTCACACATATGTGTTACTTAGCTAGGTATACGTTAGTGTATATAGTCAATTTTTAAAAACATTGTCCGCCATGTCATACATAGTCTTTTAATTATCTTACCTCACCGTTTTCACTTTTGGTTAGTTCGTGATTTTCTGCAATTTGTTCATGTTCATGCCTGTTGATTTCAGGTCATTTGTGAGACATGTATGTAGTATGTTTATACCAGTGTGTTTATACTTAACAAACGTACCAATGGTTTGTTTATGGAAGTCAGCAAGCCAACGCATATATTATATACCACAAAAGTTGACATTGAGAAAGTGGTTGTGTCATTTTAATGTGTATTAAATAGAAGTATTCTATTTTATTTCTTCATTAGTGAGAGGCAAAAATCCTAACTATTTTAATTATTTTAAGATTTTATGACTTTGACAGGACTGCAAGATCAGTTTGAGATGAGTCTTACGATTCCTTGATTGGGAATTCCAAGCGTTTACAGACTGAGATACTACAAACTTTTTTTGTAGAATATGGATAGCCGGCAACTTTGAAGTTAATGCAATCAATCGGACAATATGTATTGAGAACCATTTATTCAACTGTTACTTGAGGAAGCTTGTATGAACTATTTTTAAATATTAAAGAATTAACCTCTTGTATAGTATGCACAATCCACTAACATTTTTGACAACAAGCAGTTGTATAAAATCGATACAAAACGAGTCCAACCACATTCCCCTGGTCATATTGTGAGTTCCAACAACCAGACAGCCATTCGGAAAAGTTACCATTGAAGGATTAGACCGGGTAGGCATATATCGCCCCTTTCCCCTGAAGGGGTTGTAGTGATCAACTTTTTTAAACACCAGTTTGCGTTAATTTTATTCAAAAACAATCTAATTATACAAAAAATATTTATTCATCAAATTAATCATACGGAATTACATTTAATAATGCACTATATTTTCATTGTCATCATTTAATCTTTGGAATTTATAAAAAAGCGTACTTATATAATAATATAACTGCTGTTATTATTTAAACTGTAATTAGAGGTATTTCGTAATCACTATAATCAATTTACATGATGTAATATTTAATTTCTTTGAAAGCTATATTGAAAATTAATGTAAACATTTTTATTAACTTTTACAAAACCACAAAATACTAAGAAAATTAAAAATAAGCTTAGAAATAACCGTTTATTTACCATTCAAAAATCAATATTTACAAATGACTTGCGTTCTTTAAAAAAAGCAACCAATTTGATTCTAATTAAAAGTTTAACAATACTGTTAAATCGAATGACACTTTTAAACAACTTATAACTAATATGCCTATTACATTTTTTCACAATATATTTATTATTTTCTAAATTAAAAAATGCTTATCGAATTTTATCGGATGACGCACACGTACTATATTAATTAATATTGATCTGTATTTTCAATTTTTTTTTCATTATGATGTATACAATGTTATTGTTCCAATGATTTAATATTTATAACGAATTTTAGGTATATTTTTTGTTATATTTATCGAGACAAAAAATATCGTGCATATAGGGGAGAAGAGGCAAAATGTTAACCACACAGATTAAAATCTATAATATGTGAAGTGGGAATCGGAACCATCAGTTTTACTTAATTCTTTCATGTAGAATTGAAAAAAGTTAAAACTTTATATATTGTCAATGAAACATAAATGCCAGCAATATTTAGTGAGGTTATTTAATGTAAAAGCCGAATTAATATGAACAACATATCATTTTAAAATGTATTACTATATCTATAATACATGTTTATTGCTTTATCATCTTTTTATCAATAATTTGTAGATGATTATGAACTCGATACTCCTGCAAGAGAGGAAGTTGAACCAGAACCTGAATTTGGTAGGATGAGATATATTATATTATTTAAAATATGCGTATTGTGATATAACACGCAAATCACCAGAAACAGTGAATTACATATCCATATAATATATATATATTTTAAATTATAAATTATATTATAATAATAATAATATTTCAAGTTTTACAAGGCACAAAATTTAACAGGCCAACATAAAAAGTTCATTTAGTTTCTTATATAGACCTGATTATTTTCCCATTTTACTGCATCAGGTTTAGTTTTTGCTTTAGTAGTGATCTAAAACCACGCTATAATCATAATTATTAAAATTATTAAATATATATATATTTTTAATTATTGGTCACAATATTATAGAAACAAAATATAACCATGCAGAAGCTTCTATTTCATTCATAGTGTTGATAAAATGTACATCTCTGATCAATTTTTTTAATTTAAGAGCTATCAAAATATGTCTTCCTTAATTTTTTCCATGCCAAAGGCCAGGAAATGTGGTGCATATGTACATAAAGCAAGTACCATCCTTATTCAAAGCTTTTATAAAAATATTTCATAAATTTCATAAATATTTCATAAATATTTCATAAAGGTGAAAAAATTATCTTGTTCTTATTAAACAATGGCTATGCAGTAATTTTGATTTATGCCTTTGATAACATCAACCTCTTCTTGCAAGGGCTAATTTTTCCTTATCCAGTGCTGAGCATTAGCACGGCTGTCCCACAAATGATCCACAGGTGTTTGTAATATTATATATTTTCCAATACATACTTAATTGCATCAAACTTTTATGCCATTTTCGTAGAGTGACCAATTGGAATGTAACCATAAATATTTTCAATATGTAATAAAACACACATTAAACTTCTTTTTGAGCTGTCTATAAATAGACGCCAATCAATTGATCTGTATACTCTTTAATGCCATTTGCAAAAGGAGGCCTTCCGCATCATTGCATAACAAAATTTGTATTTGGTGAAAAACAGAGAGAAAATCTGCATCTCTTTTGCGGTAGAAAGTAGGAATTAGAATGCCTGGCTGCAAAAGTTTTTTTCTTTGAACCTTAAAGACAACAGTTCTGCAGCTTCCTTGGATAGGTAAAGATCTCTAACCATATCATTTAATTCTTTTAGATAAAAAGATTGAGCTAAAGTGTCCTCAAAAAAGATTTAATTATTTGATTCTTTAGTCGTCATCAGATATTCATCACTATCACTAACACCAGGTAGAGATTGGGATAAACCAATGTTTTCTTATGCTATAACGTTATCAGTGTAAACAATGTGAGGAACACATAAATACTACCTTTTTGCATATTATACAGGACATTAGACTAATGTCATTGCTGCTGTGCTCATTACTCTGTACGTGGTCCATTGAATAAAAGAATGTTATTGTTGTTATTAAAGCACTAATAAACGTTTTTAATATTCTACATGACATTATATACACTAGTTTAGACACCAAAATATGTGTTGGCTTGCGTTTTTCAAAAGAATGCAAAAAATAATAGTGTTTTAGATAATTTCAGCAAGTATTAAATATATTAATATTATATTATATATGAAAATTGATATAAATAATAAATACTATTAATAAATAAGAAACCTTACTAAAAACTGTCATTATAAAAATGATAAACTCAAACGTTCCGTTATCTCATCTGTCCACATATCACTAAGTGAACGAAACTGTTGAGTTGCGAATACTGCAACACTGGACTAACAGAGCAGTTGCCATACATTTGATTTAAGATGTCAAATGTTATCGTCAACTAAATAGAATCCACCTGTTCAAACCGAACTGAGAGAACCGAACCGTTGAGTTCCGGTTACTGGCCACACCCGAGTAACGGAACAATTGCTTTGCAAATAAGCAAGGAAAGAACAGTTCCGTTAACTCGGTGTAGCCAGATAATTGCAACCAATATAAGATTTCAGTCTGCTTCCTCTTTGAAATGGTCAGAAAGAGCCCACATAATATGATTATAAATTCAAATGTTAACACGTTCCGCGCTCCACCAAATAATCCGACGCTGTGGTTCTCAAACTTGATTTCATTGGAATATAATTAAAGAGTTCCAAGTGTGCCGATTATAATAAGCTATTTTTGGTAATTCAGAGTTGTCCGACATTTTTTTAAGCTATTTTTATTGACGTAAAATGTTTATACCTCACTCATGTTGTATTTTTTTAGCAATTGTTCGCAGTAATGTTCGTTGCAATTATTTTGTTGTGATTCTTAATTTTTCCATTTGTGTAATTATTATTGGTATGAACATTTTTAGACACATATAAATATTTCATTCTATATAAAGAAGAAGAAAACTGAATGACAGATAATTGTAATTAAAAGGCCCCTCCATACAACATGGAAAAATAATCTTACTTAAAATAACTAGCTACTCTTTTTTTAATTGCCTCGTACGAAGAGTAATCTTACATTTGAACTGCAAACAAAAATTACACATAATAGTAATAGTAACCATGTATTATAAATTACCTGATTTAGCAGAGTTAGACACTAATTTAAATTTAAGATAGCTGTCAATGCCATATTTTTATTCCCATAATTTATGCTCTCAACTATATTGACCAATAAAAAATTGTGAAAATTAATATTTCACTTATTAAAAGTTTGCTTATTTTTTTGAAAGTTTTATTTATACCGTTATTCGAAAGTATGATTTAAACTGATGAAATAAACTTTAACATGTTACATTATTGATAATAGAGAGATTGTGCGACTGATTCATACCGAAAAAGCAACAGTGACATTTTATTACTAATATCTTGATTCTCTAATTACTAAATTTATTAACAAATCTTGTTATATATTTCAATTTACAAATTAACAACATATGTGTAATACTGAAACGAATTGAAATATTAGAATATCTATATAATTAAACGTTTCAACTAAATATACTTTTTGGCGTTCTATCAATTAAAATTTGTAATTAAAATAATACTTTTCTTTGTTCTGTTAAAGATTTTTTTTAGTGTTCATTATAAGAAATAAACTTTGATTGACTTGAACAAATAAAAAAGTTTAAGCTGTTTGAGGATTGGTTATAGCAACACACTTGTATTGTTATTTTGTTTACATTTTCTACAAAGAAATGTGTGACAACATGTCGATTTTTCTAATAATGTATGATGATTTTAAAATTGTTTGATATTATTTGTCTTCTATATATGTAGATATTGACAGTTTGTGAATGATATAAAGGAAACCGTAGATTAAATTAACAATGACATTTTATTTTATTTCACCCGGACCATTTTAGCACCTCTTGGAACTCTTACATTTAATATTGAGCTTGAAGAAGAAACCAATATTCTTTTCATCTACATACACGCTGCTAAGGTAATTGTTCGGATACTTTAACCTTTTTTCTATACAAATACGTTTATATCAATAATATTTTAAAAGGTGCCATAACGTTTTTTAATCGACTTTCTGTTTCATTGTCAATATATAGCTTGTTTAAATTTTCATTTCTTATATCGCACATGTTGATAGAGATAGTTTTGATATCTGACAATCCTTGAAAGTTCATTTGTACACTTATTTAAATAGCATTTTACAGGTTATAAATCGGTATCAGGGATTCAAATGTTTTTTTTTATATAATCTGTGCACCCACAATGTTTTGAACGTTCCTATGTTCCTGTACTACGTTTTTTATTTAAATTATGTTTAATATTATATTATGTTAAAGTGGAGCCAAATGCCGTAATAGTTGTGTGATTTTAACATCAAATATAATTTAGTCCCTTTTATAGTCCCGTATAGAACATGTTAATGTAAACATTGTATCAAAAGTATAAACTAAAATAATAATGCGTGTATTATTATTAAGAGATTTACTTTTTCCAATTTGTGTCTATTTTTCGAATTTTTTGAAAAAAATCAAATTTTAAATTTCAATAAAATTAATTTTATTGAATATATAACTATTTACTATTCACCATTCGATGCACAATATCTATTTTAATATGTGTGTTAATTTTCTTTGAAATCGGATTAAAATTGTTAGCTGCATACCATTTTGAAAAATATGTATATTGGCATAATTTAAAAAAAAATTGAAGCACTGTCTGTTACGGCATTTGGCTCCAGTAAAGTTTCAAATTTCAATAAAATTAGTTTTGTTGAATATATAAATACTTACTATTCACCATTCGATGTACAATATCTATTTTAATACGTGTGTTAATTTTCTTTAAAATCGGATTAAAATTGGTAGCTGCATACCATTTTGAAAAATGTGTATATTGGCATAAT
>JAUZND010004378.1:0-11743 GCA_034780555.1 Coelogynopora nodosa
TTTCTGATTTATTTCTTTTCTTTCTATCTGGTGAGCTGATTTTGCCTGATTGATGGTTCCAATCAATTTTATTTTAAGGTATGAGTGGGTAATAGATTTTTGTCGTTTTTATCTAAAGTGTTTATTTTAGTCATATAAATTTATTTTTTACATTAGTCTAACTTCTCATTAAAATATTAGCTTACTAATATATCTTTCATAAACAACTTTCTGTAAAATTTTACCACAACATGAAAAAGCGAACTTAATGAAATCAATACTATTTATCTGTAAATAATTTTTATTATATACATCGTTTTAATTAGTTATCCAGTTAAGGTTATAGATCGTTGTTTATTTATTATGTATAACTTTATTTTATGACAAAATTTATCATCTATAAGTTATTCTCGAAATTGAATAAATATTGAACATTAATGTAAAAAAAAACTACGTATTTGCTTGTTTATGATGATTTTAGTTTACCAAGTAACCAACCTATAGTGAACAACTCATTGGAAGGATATATTTGATGCGGTATCCAAAGTTAGCGGAGTAATTGTAGTATAGACAATTTCAAATACTTCTACAATTGTTAATTGATTACTATCAGCAAAATAGCAAAAACACTTTCAATTTGATTAAAATGTTTGATGAACATTAAAATTATTAAAATATGAAAAGGGTCATTTAATATTTCCATGATTATGTTTTTTAAACTGTCGAGTGGTTTCAGAGTAGGCTGTGTAATAAACATGTAAATACAATCACAAATAATGTATAAATAAAACACATTTTTGGCTATTTTTGTGAACTACATTTTAGTATGAATTTAACTAATTTCAAGTTTTATGTTTTTAATTACCATAATTAACCCCACTATATTGTAAGGAGATTCTATAAAAATGTAAGCCTGGCTTAATAATAGAGGTTTTGCGTTTTTATTTGAATATATTTAAGAAATGTACCGCTGGAAAATAAACAAATTGCCAGTATACTCCTAATTAAAACTATATATTTGAAGTATATTTAGTGCAATGTCACATACTTTCATAATTGGTGTACTTTTATGACAAAAATCACAATGAATTTGGATAGCTAACTTTTTTTTAATTTTAAGATTATCTACAAATTATAACGATTTGCTAATATATTTATCATATTAAAAAATATATAAAAGGACATTCAATAAAGCGATAATTCTTTGCTTCCACATTAAAAAATTTAAAAGCAATTACAATTCATGTTAATGCTTGGCACGATGCTGCATTTTCACAAAATGAAGTGAATATGACTCATTTACCAATTCCCTAGAAGAAAGCTATTTATAGCTGGAAGCTTTACAGTTCTTTTTCTGAACGTCTCCTTCTACTTCTACTCTATACTGCCTATACACTACTTTACGAAAATCAATGACTGACTCTGCGTGTAGCTAAAACTATGACTCATTATGCCGGGAATAGGTGAAGTGGTTGTTTGGGAAAATAACACTAGAGGCGTATAAGACGAAAGAAAAACAAATTGAGCATTTTAATTGAACTCTTTGACTATCCGGATGTCCCTGCAATAATTTATGACCCAGAAAGTCCGGTGCGCAATGTCTGTTGTTTTTGTTTGTCGGCTGTTTACACAGTTTATAAAATTACATATTTGCATGATTATAAGAGCCTGATGGTAGGATAGGAGAGGAAGAAACGAAGAAATCACGTGGGAAAACATAAAACGGGAGATGAATTAGTGGTTGAATTGATTTCTTAATGGGATGTATAGATCTTTTTACCTAAAATTTATTCAACTATAGAAGAACCCCGCGTGTTTTCAATTTAGAATAAAGATATATGTTTAATTAATTTTAAATATAGGTACAGATCTAGGCTTCTTTTTGTGATAAGAAAGTAAATATTATTTAAACGTATTCGTAATTATAGAAGTACAAATAAAAATCAAAAGTGTGATACAAATTCGATAAATTAGACTATTTTATTGTATTGTGTATCAAGTAAAGTTGGCATAGAAACGAGATGAATAAAATTAATGAGGATGCTCATTAAAATGTGTGGTGTTAATATTAGATGAATTTATCCCATATTTAGAGTGAAATTTAGTTTGCTATATATTGCTATTTTATAAAGTATAATAATTGATATTGATAAGATCTTTATTTGAAAAATTGTCACAGAATGAAGTCATCTATGAACTCGTTATTATTTGTTATAAATAGTTAGATTTGTGGATTGGAAAGATTGTGATATATTATGTTTGAATAAATATGTAGCGGAGTGCTCGTTTATTAGTATCTACGAAAAGCAATTTTATAATTAACCATCTACTAAGAAAGAAAAAAAGTCAAGTAAATATTCAACTAACATACGTACTGAAGATATGAATAAGATTCAAAACCAGATGTCAAGTTGTTAAAAATCAATTGATCTCTAAGTTATGCAGCAATAAGTATAGAATTTTATTATACATTAGCTGTTTTAATATTTATACTTTTAATGTATCGTTATATTGATATGGCATACGACTACTCTAGTTAATTGTCATTAATTTGTTTTTAATAATGTATATTTATTTCTAAAATTAATATTCAACTGAGCTATAAATCAATAAATTAAATTAATTTTTAATTGTTTTCAAGGTGGCATTATTTGTGTAATTTAATTTTCAATAAGTTTAAAATATTTTTTATTTAAGTATTATGCAATATAAGAATGCATCTAATTACATAACAAATCTGGCAAAATAATTGATGCAAAATTATATATTTTCAATCACGATTTGTACTACTTTTACAAATTATTACTTGTTTTGTTTGTTCAATTTGAATAATTTTTGAAAAAGTATAACATATAAAAATGTAGAACGGTTTTAATTTTAAGCTTTTAACTTCTATGTTTATTTTTATTTCATTTTTATAATTTTATTTATATTTGTATTGTATCAATAATGTAATGACCGTGCAATAGTTTATCCTCGATATATTTATTCAACATAATATCAATGAATCATCTATATTCTTTTATGTTGTTCATCTGCTATTTATTTAATTGCAAAAAAAAGTATTTAATATTAAATAAATAATTATTTTCGTAAATTAAGAAAAAATTTGATACAAAATATTAAAATTTATTCATAATTTATTACTTATTAAAATGCACAAATTGACCGTTTATTGATTTATAGTTCAAAATTCGTGTAATCAACAGTATAGATTTTTGGAAAGTATAGTGTGCAGAAATTCCACATTATAATAATGCACATTGCTTCACAAATTTTTTATAACATAGTTATTCGATATTAGATTCACCTTAATGTTTAAAGTGCAAATCTTATGCAATTTTTTCAAGTGTATTTATCTACATTGATTTTCCAATAATATTACAGTGTTTTGACCCATACTACTGCTTTTTGTATAAGTAGTATCTTTGTATGATGATAAATAAAGACAAGTAATGTTCACTTGTGAGGAATTGTTGTCGTTTTTCTTTTGCAGTACTTTTTGGATTACGATAATAGTTGTATTGTTTTAAAACGTAGTAGATTGGGGCACACTCTATTCACACCTTTTTCTCCCCCTGGTGCACAGCAGGATCCACGAGCGCATCATCACGAGGAGTAAGTACCACCTCCTCCCGGTCAACCTCCCCCTCCAGCTCCCTCTCCAGCTCCGCAGCCGCCACCACCGGGATCCCCCTACCCACCCGCGTGCTCCACCGACACCCTCACCACCCGACCTCCTCCCACCATCCCGCCTCGCGTCACAGACTCCTTCAGGTCGCCGGCTCTTCCTCCTCGGGTGGGTCGCTCACATCGTCGACAACTTCCGGGGAAGTGCCACCGCCGCCGCCCGTACTGGTGTCTCGACGTCCTGTTACCACCTCAGAAACAACAACAACAGAAGAGGAGGAGGAGGACGACGACAACGAAAAGACTTCAGGAGACGACACAACCGCAGAATCGGGCGCTATGCTGGAGAAGTTCAAACTCTTCCGCGGCAGCGGTAAGTCCAACAGCCGGAACGACGTCGAGGGGGAAATCTCTTCGACCGCCGGACGCAGTTCAAAGCGATCCTCTTCGGCCAACAGCAATGGGGGGACTCTACGAGCTCGTACGCTACCGGCACAACAATCTTTACAGCATCAACAACAACAGCAGCAGCAGCAGGCCCAGTTTCAGAGTTATGCGGACGCCAACCAGATGGCCAGCTATCTCTCGATGCAGCAGCACCAGGCGGCGCTCTATCAACAACACCAGCTTCAACAGCACCAGCAACAGCAGCAACAGTACTATCAACACTATCAGCAGCATACGATAGCGGGGCCGCCGGCCACGGGAGCCCCCCCTCAGCCCCCTGCCAATGCAGGCGGTCCGCCGCCTCAACGGTCCGCTCGAGCGAGCTCCCTACCCCGGGGACCCCTGCCCGCCACCCCAGGTGAGCGCATAATAAATGGAATGTCACTCGATATGTATATAACAGTAATCAAAATATAGGTTCAGATTGTTATATACCTATATCTTGAATTAAATAGAAAATAACTGTGGAAACCAAAAATGTTTCCTTCCTATAGGAAATCGCGAATAAAAAAATGAATTATTTTTTATTGACGTGTGATAGCCTATAGTTTACGCCTTTTTACGCTTAAGTATAATATAATTTAGTGATTTCATTTGCTATATAAAACATTGCTCAGAGTAACTAGCTACTGATTGCTAATTTAACCGTGATTTAATTGTCGATGAATAATTTTTATGTTTACATTAGTTTTACATTTATAGCCTTTTTAGATACACCATTCGTACAGATCATGTAATTCGCACAGTTTAAAAGTACATACTGTATATTTTAAATCAATAGACCTGAACAAATAGCAAATAGACTGTGAAGAATATTACCTCATTGTATTCTATACTACTATTTTAAGGATAAGTAGCACTGCCATTTAATCTTTATTTATCAACAAAAATAGTTCTCAAACTGTGTAATTTATCTTAGTAAATTGACCACGAAACTATTGTATACATTTTTAAAATGCAATAATTTTTTAACATTTTTCAATAAATCTTTTGTACTTTTTTCATTTTTCGTACCAATTTCACTATATACAAATAAGTGCAAAAATTTGATTTCTGATTTTCTGAAACTGACGATTTTTGTTATAATCATAATGAATGGTTTAATAACTCAGTTTATTAATTATTTATTTAACGTTGATAGAAAACTAAATAAAATTTTATTGTTCAATTTAAAATTAATATTTTATAAACATCCGAGAGTTACAAAGGACTTTGTTATTTCCTATGCACTGATTAAAAAAAGTTACTTTATAGTAAATTAATACCGATTGAGCTTATATTTGTCACAAAATGAAATCCTATCATGAGTTTTCAAACTGTCTACCCCCTCTCCTATCTTTAATCAATCTACCAATTCTACCATTTTAAAGTTGACCTGTATATATGTAAAGTAATAATCAGCTCTATTATATACAAGCCATGATGACATCCAAATTTCATTCTTTAAATTAAGTTTCATAGAATAATAAAATGAGTACCAAATAAATCAATCATCCACGTGTCTGACCAACCCCATCCATACTCCAGGCGGGCTAGCGGCGGCCTCGTCCCGTCTCCCCCAACAATCGTCCGCCGGCCGGTCCCCAGCGGGTGTTCGAAGGACGCGACACCCAGTCCAACCACCCCCCCAGGCCCAGTCATCCTCGACCTCCTCCCAACCACAGCAACAACAACCCTCCACTGACGGTCAGACGGGCGCTCCTCCCCCTCACCATCCCCCCTCCGGCGCCGCTGTCGCCTCTACTGAACTTGTCAGGGTGGCCAGTGTTCCCTATCCGAGGGGGTTCAACAGTAGTACCCCCCCGACCGCCACCTCATCTGGTGGTGGTGCAGAGGGTGGGACGGCAGGTCCACCTGCGCGCAAGGTGTCGCAACAGTCAGCTCAGGTAAGGCTTTTTAACGGAACTCAAATTATTATACCGTAATTAGCCTAAATAATTGTTGTTCAATTTAGGTTTTTAATTATTTGATCTTCAATCGTCAATTTACTTAAGTAGGCTTATTATTATAAGCGATTGTATTGGACAACATATTGTATGCAACTAATGTAGTCAATGCAACGGACAAACAATATTTAACCTTTTAACGACGGCACTTAATAAATTAAAAACGGTCTTAATAAATTATATAACTAAATAACCGAAAGAAAGCTTTCAATTTTCGTATAGCAAAAGAGAAGCTATAAAACATTATATCAAGTAATGAGAAATCTTTTCCCATTTGTATCAAGGACTCTGTTTTCTGAACAAAACGGAGGCAGCAGCGGTCACTCCTAGATTTAACCTGAAATTAATCCGCCATTTTTCTTTTGCACAATCAGTCAGTAAATGTAATGTTGTAACGCGCTAATCAACATTGAACAAATCATGATATCTAACTCTACATTTTATACAGAACGACTAAAAATCAATCAGATACTCAACACTCTTTAATGATAAAATTTCGCTATTTTGACAGCTGATCCAAGAATAAATATCGATTAAACAAAAATGCGGCGTGTTTTCTTAATATAGTCCTTGATTTGTATGTATCAAGGTTTTATTCGTGTTTATTAATTGTATACACAACATTCATTTCAAAATGTAACTCCCCTACAGAGTCAACCACAACAGCCAGGAACACCTCGTCAAGACCGCCAGAAGGCCAAGGAGCTCTACGCCGCCTTAAAACAGCGCGACGGGAGTCGGCCCAGAACCCCGGCAGCGACCGCGGCCCAACAGCAGCCCCAATCCACCCAGTCGAGCGTCAGCGGCCAACAACAGCCACAAGAACAACAGCACACCCAGCCGCAAGCTCCGGAACTTCAGCACCAACAGTCCCAGGGTGGCAGCGGCACACGCAACGGCACCGCCGCCACCAATCCCACGTCCCCCCTGCGCTACAACGCGGCGCAACAGCTCGCCCACCTGATCCAGAAGGACCCACTGCTCCGGCAGCTTCAGCAGCAGTACATCGAGAAGCAGCACCAGCAGCAGGTGGAGAGTCAGCTCGAGCAGCGGAAGGGTATGTCCCCCGAGGAGGAGAATGAGGCGGACACGATGGGGGTCGATGCGATGCAGCAGAGCACGCCCTACAGCTACCTCAAACTGCTGACGTCGGCGGCCAGCTCCAAGTCGACGGGAGGAGGGGGCTGCCAGTCGGATGTCGAGGGCTTCATGTCGGATGGGGAGGCGGGGAGGGGCGGTGGTGGCTATGGCAGCGGCCTGGACCAGAACAGTGGGTATCTGAGTGAGGGTGGGATCAGTGTCTATGCGCGCAAGATGCAGCAGAGGTTCCGCGAGGGGATGCAAGCTGTGCAGGAGTCACTTCTGAAGACCACGGATGTTGAGCAGGGGTAGGTGGTTGGTTTGGAGGATTTTATTGATTTGGGGTAGAAAATTAAATTCCGTCTTCTGTTAATTGATCTTAGCAGTATTTGTGATGTGAATTCGGTTTGTATTTTGCAGTGTTTAAAAATGAAAATTGATTTTGATGTTGTTTAATTTTTATAATTTACTAGTAACAAGATGTTAGGTTATGTAATTTAAGATATATCAATCGTATAATTAAACAAAAATCGTTTGAAACAATTTTACGTAAACGACTAATTCCTATTATCACTCATATAGCACTACGTCTTTTTTCAGTTTATGTATTATATACATACCTGTTAAATTTATTATAATATATTATTATTAAATATTATTATTAATATTATTATTAAATATTATTATTAATATTATTATTAAATATTGTTAAATTATGTACTTGTTAAAGGCCACTATAAAGGTCACAATATGGATACATCATATTATTAAATTTATTGAAAAAATTAATATACTACTGAAAAGTAGTATGCCTTATAAATGAAGAAAAACGTCAATGTGTCTAAAATATTATTACTTTAAAAATCACATTATATTAAAAATATATGTACACTACTAGTATGTCCTTATTCATTGCGGGAATACAGATTGGTTACTCGTGGTCCTTGTATTAATATTATTTAAATATAGTTTAAATTATTTTAAATATCATTTAATCATTCAAGAATACAATTCCTGTATACTTATGGTAAACGCAGATGTCTTATCTATTCCTTTTATAGATTTTTGATATATTTATATATGACTTATTTATTATGCAATAAATTCAATTATAATTGTATCTTATTTAAAACTATTATTTTGTTTATACAAAGGCCATGGGGGAAAATCACTCAGTTTTGACATTATAGCTACAAAAATTCATAATAACTACTATTATGACGAACAGCAAGCAACTATTTTAATCTCTCTCAAAGATAAAATACATGATTGACTTCTGGACTATTTCCTACATGACACAGTGTACCTACTACGCTTGTTTAGACATTTGTATATATTGTGAAAAAATAAATTGACTAGTATCAGAAAATAATCTTCTCCACTCTTCTCTACGGGTGGATACAATCTGATGAAGTTTTTTCTCTGACCCCATAATACACATTGCTTGCGTAAAGTGTATGTGTATATATATATATTTATATATACGCGCATATGAGATACTGATAAACTGGTCCGTGTTTATTGTGCCATAAGTTAACTCCGATGTTGGGGATGTAATACATCGATGCCGGCCACGAACAGAAGGACGGGAAAATATTCGCACCGGCATCATGATTCATTCATTCGTAGTGTTTGACCTGTGATACACACTTATATGCATTGCTAATACTGATACACATTTATATACGCACACAATATATTAGGGCATATATCTGTCTTTCGAATTGGCTAGACGGCCATAAAAAAACGGGATTTACTATATAGCTCTTGCGGGATCATTCGTCCCGGATCAGGCTTGTACTGCGCGCTACCTTGGCCGGAAGTCTGTCGAGTTGATTTTGAGTATATTTCTTCCAACGACTGGTAAGAGCAATTAAGCAGTCCATAAAGTGACTTAGTGGTCGTGGGGATTCTTGTCTGCTAAATTGTCAATTTATATGAAAGTGTGCGCGTTACTGACTGTAATATAAGATTAATATAAACAATAAATGCCGCTATAGAAGGTACACATGTAGTAGTGTACAGTAGTATAATATAAATTATATATCTACCATTATATGTAGTATAGGGGTACACTGTAGTTGAATCCAAACAACAGCTGCCTTTCGATTGGTGGAGTGGAAGAGTCGGTAGCAACTCTCTTCTCTCTTCTCATTTTCAGTCCCCGTTCGTTAGCTTCTTATCAACGCGTGGTGTGTATACTAACAATCTATATACTGAACGAACGTAGTGAGCAAGTATAGGGCAGTGATTCTTCAGTTATTCTGATCTGATTCCCCAGGAGTTATACAGTTACTAACCTAGACTGCTGTGAACTGTGGGGGAGGCACAGTACAGCCATGTTCCTCTGACTTGTCTCCTGTTCCTCCGGTTTCTCCGTCTGTAACTGATGACGTTTTATTTTGTAAAACGGAAAAGAAGCGGAGTTGGGTCATTGTAATTGGCAAATGTTATAGTACATCCCTCCCTTCCCCAATTTTCGTTGGAGTCTTCTTGTGTGTGGAACTACAATAGAATGACTTCTGATTATCCCAAGTATATGTTGAAATCGTATCGGCCTTCGAGGTGGCGCAAAAGGTAAATTCATTCTTTTTTGTTCATTGTTTGTTCATATACCTTTAGTTTTGAACTTGTGTTCAAGTTAAAGTTTAATAATAGTTTTTACCATAGAGTATAGAGTATCTATGGTTTTTACCCTCTGTTACTACTTGTTGAGTTTAAGTATCAATCAAATAATGGATCAGTTTCATCATTGTTTTGCATCAGTGAATGTTGTTTGTTTCTTTTATTTGGATTATCTGCTTTTTAAATATTAAGTATTATATATCAACAACTAGATCCATTAACTTTAATAACAGTTCAGGCAGATGATCCTGTTATATACTATAGTATTATATACGAGGTCAATTAGACTGTTAAGGTTTTGAATCTTTAATAGATTTTATATATTGTTGGTCATTTCTCAGGGTCATTATTATTTTTGGGGCTTTAAATATGCTATTTACTCATCAACTAATTCAATTGGCCCAGTCAAATTACGCAGAATGTTTCTCTATTGCATATGGTACATAATCTGATATCATGTTAAATAATATATATGATAATTTACCACAAAATCGGTCCATAAATTCATTAATTATATACGGAGAAATTAAAATGGGGGGTGGATATTCAATCAACCCAGAAACAGTTTATATATGTATAATATAAAAACAATTAACTCCAAAAATAAGCATCATATTGTATTACCATTGATTACAAACATTTTACTGCAGATAAAACAAAATGTTCACTCGAATTAGCGTAATAATATCGTAAAAATAGTTTAAAACGACCCGTCGGCAATTGTATTATTTATTGTCAAACTGCTTTTCATCGCTAAATTTTTCTATTAAAAATCGAGTTTGATTTATCGTCTGCGCATCGCTAGCTAGTGTCTCATATCTATCGCTCTAGCTCTCGCTCTCTGTTTCGGAATTGTCTCGGTCACAAACTCTCTTCTCTCTCATCCGATTGTTCTGATTCTCTACGTCCCGTCTGTCTCCATGATCCTCCCTACTCCAGCTTCGAGGACGACAGTTCAGTCAGTTCAGCCGACATCAACGAGGCGGTGGCTGAGCTGGAAGGTCGCCCTTCCTCCACCTCCGACCACCAGCATCAGCAACGCGCCTCCACCATGGCCCACCAACGTCTCCACCATCACCAACAACAACAGCAACGCAACATGTCGCTGCCAGGCAATCGACTGGGTTCCCCCTACCCCCCCACCCCGATCGGTGGCAAGCTGGCCAACATCTCGATGCCCTACACGACGGGTGGGGGGGGAACACGGCCCGCCAACGCCGGTCGCTCGATCAGCCTCCAGCCGGGCCCGCCCGGGGGCCTCCGAGGCGGCTACACCACGAGCGACGTTGAGCCGGACTATGACAGCGACTATCCGGCGGCTCACAATCGTTCAGGCGGTGGACCGAGGGGGGGCAGCAGCATCCAGGACTCCTACTTCTCCGACACTGAGACGCGGGATATCGCGATGCTCATGGCGATGCGAAAGTCGGCCGCCATGATGCCCTCCGGTGGCTACAGTAACGGCGGTGGCAGCACGACGGCAACACGACGCCAGAACAGCTATAACCAGCCTCCCGCCGCCAATAGCAACTACAGCAGCGCCACACTACAGCGTCTGCAGCAGCAACAGCAGCAGCAACGCGTCAACAGTTCCGACAAGGACCGGATTTACGGAATTGTCGCCAATCCGAATGTGATCAAGTCGAACGGCGGCGAGGATATGGCCCATGCACCCGCGAGCTCCCTCCGACTGCATCATCATCACGCCGGCTCTGGTGGGGGCAGGACGTCCTCCACTGCCCCGCGTCTACCCACGAGTCCCCATCGAGACCTCGCCTACTCTGGCGGTGGTGGCGACTGCTATACGGGCGGACTGAAGCTGCCCTATGCGACCTCGGCTGGTCAGGGGGGCGGGTTGCAGCCGAGGCAGGACAACCTTGATGACACGCTGGAACGTGAGTGGGCCTTTCCTGCTTTTTTTAATTTTGATGCGGCAATTGTTGCTCGGGTTAATTACTATATTATTGCTATATTCATTAGTGACATTGTTATACTATTTGCATTTCTATTAATTTAATATTAAAAAGTAAAAAGCA
>JAUZND010004379.1:0-11742 GCA_034780555.1 Coelogynopora nodosa
GGTGAGATATTGTAGTTAATAATAGATCGATTATGGTGAGATATTGTAGTTAATAATATATCGATTATGGTGAGATGTTGTAGCTTATTATAATCAATTGTTGATAGTTCACATAGAGATATTTTATTTAAAGGAAGTTTTTAATTGATTTTAAAACTGTTTAAACTTATTTTAAAAGGGAGATATTACGTAGTGTCAACATTATTATTGTTGATTAATTGAATTGTAATGTATTTTTAATAATATTATATTATTTTTGTTGCTAGATATTATAAACAAAGATCCAGCGAAATGTAAACGTTGTGTTATATAGTGATAATCATCATGAATCAATCGATATCTGTATTTTAGGAAGAGATTGATATTATCTCACGTCACGTGGGCTTCAGTGAGGACGTCGAGGACAATGAGACGGGGGCCGACAACCTCAAGTTAATTAGAAGGGACACCCCCCACTATACCAAACGTGCCAGGATACAGCAGAAGACTGCCGATGGATGTGAGTGAAGTGAAATGCAAACCTACACTGGTGTTCTACCTGGTTTGGCATAGAATATGCTTCATTGCTCATGTTTTTTAAGTTAATAAATAACAAATTGGCTAACTTATTTGTTGGCTTCAGGGACTGCTGTTAGCTCATGTAAGATAGTTTACGTCAAATGTTTTATTGATGCGTTTGCTGACTTGTTCTTTCATTTTCTAATTGGCAGATAAAAGGTTGCGCTCAACATGTTGCATTCTTTCTGGGTGTCCTTATAATAGCTTATAGTCGACTGTGTAAGATTATTGTTATATTTAATTAATAATAATGATTATACATCATACAATCGGTTGTTTTTTTACAAATACCTGTCAAATTATATTATTTTGTTGTATGTTTTGGTGATTTTAGACAGATTAAAACATCCGATGGAAATTGAACTGGTTGTTATGACATTGTAATTATGTATTTTTATTGTATGTCAAAAAGAACGTTGTATACAATTTTATTTTCAATTTCAACTTATCGTTTGTATATGACTTTTTTTTGTTTGTTTAACATTTAGTGCTTTATGTTGACAAGTTGCATGGCTTTCATTCAGCGATCTGGAAGATCTTTTATAATTATTTCATAATAAGTTCAATGTTTCTCATTATAGCTCGGTGTTTTGATTAGTAATAGTTATAATAGTAATAGTAGAGTAATACTGGACAAGTGCAGCCAGCCCCCCCCCCCCCCCTTTGTTTGAACACATCTATGATTCAAGTTGAATGAGCCATTTGTTGTTGTACTTTTATAATTCAAATACACACCTACTTTAAATACTTACAACAATATTCGAGCTCATGACTGCTTTTAATAGACCTTTCAGCGGGTCTTTCAATATCTTTGAATATTATTATTTTTTAATTATTCAAATAAGAACAATAAAGTAATTTAATATCCTCAATTCTCTGCTTCATGCAGGTAGTATCCTTCCTTAAGTGTCCATAAATGCTTACTATAATACAATTTTAGTAAATTAAATTCATTAACTGTTTAGTTAGTATTTTGTTACTTATATATTATTTAAAATTTGTTCAAATATATAAAAATTAGTTAGTAGGCTTCTTTCTTTTGATAATTATTGTACGATTCAAGATGATATTATTAAATTACAATGCTTGTATATGCTCATCTCTGGCTACATCTTCGTTTACACAACGAGCCATTCATGTATTACACTATATTTATCATATTTAAGTATTATGGTAAAAGTAGAACATCATAATATGTTGCAGTCAATACCCGTCAGCCAGCGTGCAGCATCTAGGATCCAGAAGAGGTGAAATAGTCTTGCTTGTATACCATGAATTCGCTCTAGAATTTGATCACATTCTGACTTCAGAGATTTATATTATTAAAACAGCAATAACAAGAAATTATCGTAACTTTAATGCTCTATAATTGCACTTTAAATATCTTATTTTTTCCTTTCCACGACTGCCTCACATTGCCTCACTTGTCAACAACCGATTCCCTTTCTCTCCAGTCGACAGTCAGGAAGTGGTGCTCAACATTCTCGACAAGTACCGCACCCCATCCGGTGGCACCAGCTTCCCCAACATGCCCCCCTCAGAGCAGCAGCAGGGGTCTGGCCCCCCTCCTCTCCCCCCCAAGGCGGGTACCAACTTGGTGCAGCTGGAGGAGGTAACGGAGGGTTCATTGTTGTCTTACGAGCAGAGTTACTTGATGCATGCAAGATCATTTTCTCTGATATTATAAATAAATAAATAAAATTTAATCGCTAGAAAATGTAGTTATTTTTAGATTAATTAGCATTTTATTACACAATCTTATCTGCAACAGAAGAAGTATTTTGTGGGGCAGTTCCTATATTCACAATAAAGGTGGCCCATAGATGTCTATACTGTCCAGTGAACTTTTTATTATTTCTTAAGATTGGCTCAGAATGGTCAATGTTTTTCTAGTGTGAATTGTTCTACTCAATGTAATTAAAATGTCGGATTACAGAACCATGCGGAGGCAGCTTACGAGTAGAAAAGTAGGCCTTACTGTGTCAACTGAAATTAGTGGAATATTCTGTCAGCGCGCCCCGTTGTTCTAGATATGAAAATTAATTAGAAAAAAATTACTTTTTTAGTGTTGTTGTTGTTGTTATTAAAAAAATAAGGTCTTATCCATACACTGGTCCTACATTGGTGTCCGCCAGGTGGAGGAAACACGCATTGATCTACAGATCGAGCGCTCTCCCGGCACCGGACTGGGTATCTCGATAGCGGGGGGGATCGGGTCGGTGCCCTATCGGGGTCAGGACCAGGGCATCTTCATCTCCAAGGTGACCGAGAATGGACCCGCGGGAATGGCGGGTCTCCGAGTGGCCGACAAGCTCATACAGGTATTTATAAACTGTATACAGTACCTTCGTATTACGTTTCTCAATTTGGAAATTATAACCACACTAATAACCATTTTTGTCAATTGAAAAGCTTAAAATGTCATACTATCTATCCTAAAGCTACTGGATATTTTTTGAAAAATAAAATAGTAACCCCGATGTAGCAAACAAATGCAACTGTTCAAGTTCTTAGTTGTTATCTCCTGGATATCTCATTGATTATCTCCTGGATATCTCATTGATTATCTCCTGGATATCTCATTGATTATCTCCTGGATATCTCATTGATTATTTCCTGGATATCTCATTGATTATCTCCTGGATATCTCATTGATTATCTCCTGGATATCTCATTAATTATCTCCTGGATATCTCATTGATTATCTCCTGGATATCTCTGATTATCCCCCTGGATATCTCATTGATTATCTCCTGGATATCTCTGATTATCTCCTGGATATCTCATTGATTATATCCTGAACATCTCATCGATGAATTATCTCCATGGATATCCCCTTAGTATGTGGATGTGCAAACTACCCCCCTGTATTGATTTAATAGACACTACAACCCACATTGTTCTCTCTCCGCTACGCAGGTGAACGTGGCCAACCTGGTCAACGTGGAACATCACATAGCAGTCGGTGTCCTACGAAGTGCCGGCAACTCGATCCATATGGTCGTTATGCGGGAGGTGCTGCCTGCTCTCGCAATTCCTGCTGATGTGAGTGTCACGTTTATTGTCTGTCTCTCTCTTGGTGACGTCATCGGGCCATTCTTGAGCCGCCATATAGGCCGATTTTAGTAGATATGCTAGCTCGTTCCTCACAAGGAGAATACTTATTATAGGCGTCATTTAAATGATACCCAGAAAAAAATCAATTATTAAAAAAAACTTAAATAGTCTGATGAAATCAATATTTTTAACTTGGAAAGTATCTACTATATTGTAATGTAATTGATAATAATTGATAAAAGTCATGAAAAAACCTTGATGATTAGTGAATATATAGTTTTTTATTATTAGAAATATTAATTATTATGACCTGTGTTTCCTATATTGTTACACTGCATTGTTCATGTGGTACTGAAAACTTTATAACTATTTTTTTAATAAATAATTTCAAAGTGATTAATAATATGAAGAAAAAAAGTGTAATGAATATAATTGAAAATAAAGTATTAATCGACTTTGCTAAAAAGACGAGAACAGTCAGGAAAACTTTGAGTCAAAAGTCATGGAATTACCATTTGTCATTGACATTACCTTTTATGATTGCATTATTTAAAGTCGTGTGTATAAATACATGAACCTTCATATTATTTTATTAGTAAGGTATCATCAGACATAACTTGCATCTGTGCTTTTCTTTTCAAGTCTAGTCTAATTGACTAAAATAGACATAATTCAGACATTTCTATAATCTGATCAGGTTATGGAAACATTAACTAAATTGGGAACAAGAAATGAACATTGTGTTCTTGATTAACTTAATGTTTGGGACTAAAATATAAACTAGTGGCTTTTGCCTTGATAGAATGCGTTGTTGTAATGTATAGAACTATTTTATGGCCGTTATGGTTGTGACGACTGCAAAATAAGTCTGAGATAGACGTAAATTTAGCTTTCTGTAATGTTTTGAAAACTTTGTAGTCTGTATCAGAATGTATCTTTATCATTAAATAAAAGTAATCTTATTTAAAATGAACTACTCATCAATTTCAATAGGGGGTTCATTTGCTACAATATGATTTGCAATGTTATTATTTGTGCATAATCTGATACCTTTTATAAAAGAGTACTAATTGCTCTTGTATTGCTAAATGTATTTATAGACTAGTTTAATAGTTCCATGATTGCACAATTTATATTTCCTGTGTATTCCGCCTTATTTGATCAGAAATCGAAGAAGTCGAAGGTAAACATAAACGTTTAACTGTTAGAAAAAATGTTTTTATCATAATTGTCAACTATCCTTTTATGTATATTGTTATAGTGTTTCTCTTGGTATAATTTCAATAGAATTAGTCAAGGTGATCACGGAATAATTCGAGTCTAAAAATGCTGAAAGTATACCGATATCAATCAATGGAATAACAATTATTGTTTAAATTTAGTTGTAGCTACTTTAAATATCCCACAAATATACAATAATTATTACTTTATTGTGTTAAAACGTGAGCTCATATTATTATCATTTTCCTTAAATTAAAAAAAAGAAATGTCTACTTTTTAAGAGAAGTCGTGCACCTGGATTGGTATCTTTTAAACCACCCAAAAAATCATTGGTAAGCCATTCATCTAAAATGATAAAAATAATGAAATTAAACCGTATATTGTAATATACCACATTAAATAAATTATAAAGGGACATTTTTTGGTTTTAAATTTGTGAAATTTTCGATAATAATAATATGTTTCTTAGTCGTGATCACTTTGAACTTAGTTCCTCCAATGATGTTTTATATATATTGTTTAGTAACTTAAACTAGTGGATCGTTGTGTGACTTACGTATCTAATCTATCGAACGAAGTATTCGATGCACTCAATTCTCGGCCTATTGCACTGGACTGGACGGTTTAACAGTGAGGGTGTACTGCATAGATATCGATTTTTCGTATATCATAGTATAATACTTATACCTAGATATACAATATATGTGCCTCGCAGTGGTTTTGAGTAAAACGAGTCATACTTGGCTTTGCGAGGCAAAACAATATAATATGGCATATGCGCACAGCCTACAATAGGCATTATTCAAAGCTATTTTTAACAATGAAAAGTTTATTAGATATAATTTTATTTTGCACTATTAAAATTGTAGTACATTTTTCGTAACTTTCGTTAAATAAAGAATTTATTTTATTAAGAGAAAATTAAATACATTCAGTTTCAACATCATTAGCCTATTTAGGATGCGCATAACTGCTAAAATAGTTCTCTAGCCTCGGCTTGCCTCGCAAAACTGGTGTATTACTCATCGTTTTTATAACCATCGTATATAACAGAATTATGTTAGATTGTACACCTAGGAATGAGAGAGAAAGAAAGAAATCCATAGCTATGGTGTCCTGTATGTCTCGCGTAGTTCTACTTAATATTAAGTTATTGTTGTTTTATTATAAACTCAACATTTCAGAATAATTCTACTATACTAATTTGATTACGTTTAGAAATGCTACGATTCATTAAAACAATTCATTTAGATTAATATAATTTAATTGTTACATTTTTATTTTAATAATGTGCTTATTTTGAGTTCTCCTTTTTGCACTGTTAAGAAACGGACAAGCGTTTATCTTGCATTAGTAAGTTTTATTTTATTACTTGGCCAAGTAACTGGTATGCACAGTTTTTATACTGACTATTTTATTCCTATCATAATATATTCTAATTACGATCTATTATCAACAATTGGTCTATGTTTTACATAACTAGCATTTTCATAGTTTTCTGTATTAATCGAATTTTTGTTTTTATAACGAAAATGATTGAAATAGTTAGTTATGCAAATTATTGATGAATTATTGATTATGTATCAAATACAATTTAAATAATTAGCGTTTATTTTAAACTTATTTTAACAATATTGATTTAAATATCGGTTTATAAAAGATAAATATAGACGTCATGCTTCAAAAATTGATTAGAAGTATAATAATTTTGCTAAATTGTATTTTGACATTTACATACTGTTTAACATTTCCAGCTTCAAAATCAACAATTTGACGAAAATATGGAAATCACACATAAGGTAATATAATCAATACTCCATAAACGAATAGTAATTTACAGAGGGTGTTACTACCTGCAGTAACAATCACTACATTATTTGTATTTCCAGAAACTGAAATGCATCGTTCAACGAGATGAGAATGGTCTGGGATTCAGCATCGCAGGCGGTCGCGGATCTTTACCACGAGAGGTCCAGGATGAGGTAGGTTCCAGATTCCAAAAATGCATTTGAACTCACTCTGTTTTGGCCGGTTCATCCACAAAATCATTGAAAATTAGCATTTCTATTTGGCGGTAATTTATCCCCCCCCCCTTCAAATCCTGCATATTTTACTTTTGTTATCTAAAATCTTCAGTTTTCATTCATTTGCTGCAAGTATCTTACAATGATTTTGTATATAATTTTAGTTGCCAACCCCCTTTCCCCCTCCCCCCCCCCACCCCAAACACTGTTGTCTGATTATTTTCATTTATTACGATGGCATTGTTATTATCGCATGTATTTTCCAGAGATTCGCGTTTTTAGAGGTATGTACTTTTATGTTGCCTTGGTTGCGTTCTAATCCACTGCGCTGCTTACTTACCAGTTTGTCCTTTGTTTATCTGCGTCCTCAAACTTGCATATAGAAGTTGATCGTGTACCACTGACTGTTATCCTTTACAGTTTCTTGTCTATTATTCATTGGTCATAACTCCTGAACTGCTTTATTAAACATATTATTATTAATCAATGGACTACTCACAGTGGTCAATTTTTGTTATCTTAATAATATAAGAGTTTGATTACCAATTGACTTTTATTATAAATCGATAAATCAATGCTACATCTGTATGTGGTGTATTGTATTTCAATTTGTGAAATCGATGAAGCGAATGATTGCAGTGTTCATGATCAACTTCAATTATTACTATATTTCAACTAGATTTCTGTCTAGTCCTTGTTTTGTAACACTTTGGTTTGATGTCTTCCTTTTTTACCCCTTTAGTGGTCTGTTGTTTTGTTTTGTTTTGTTTTGTTACTTTTCTGTTCATTTTAAATATTCGTTTCACCCATTCTAATATTTACTCATCTTCTAAGGTTTGCCAGTTTTTGTCCAGTGACTTAAACTGACAAGGATCCCCTTTTAATTATTTCGCTGGAAAGATAGCCCCGGTGAGGTGAGGTAGTTATTGTTGTCTAATTAAATTGTTTAGACTGTATGCGTCGACGTACACTTTATTTTTCTAAATATAAACAATCCCTTTTTTCCCATTTGTAGCAGAATTTAGTTGAAAGTTTTAACTATTTAACACAATGATATTGTAATAAATCATTTATTCGATAAGATTATATTGATTTTTCTGTAATATAGGAACTGTTTTTTAACGGTTTATTGGATGATTTCATCTCACAACGCAATGTACACCTTATCTTTGGTATATTATGTTCAGATCCTTTCATGTTTCACCGATTATAAAATTTTTCTAGAAATGTTACTATCATTTTAATGTGTATTATTGTTACTATATTCTTTTAATCGCTCCTATTACGGAGCAAACTAAATATAATTGCTGCGATCAGGTCGCTACTAACTTTTTAACTGTGCAGGATGAGTCATAAGTACCGCACGATTATCGCCCGTCTTAAAAGCGTGAATTATACACACGTAATTATAACACTGGATGTATCAATTTGAGTCATAAAAAACAAGCTATGTCTATACCAAAAAATGAACAACCAATTCAAACGTAACATTTCTAATTTATCGACAGATAAACCCTTACTTTCGGGTTATTCAATGTTAAGTTTGTTCAATTTACTGCAATATGGCTTTTCGTCCTACTAAAGAGTAGAGAAAAACCGCAGTGAAACATGTAATTAAAATGGAGTTGAGACACGGCCTCGATTAGCAAACCAATTTAACATTAATCCTGTTCAAAATGATCTTGATAAAATCCCCTGGTTAGTTAAAAAATTCGAAGACACTGGAACCATTTGCTGGCACACTGTCTATGGCATGACATTGTTCGTAAATAACTTTTAGGGTCGATGGATTGGACGATGCGGTTTAATTATTGATTGGCCAGCTCAGTATCCTGACCTGAGTCATGAAAGATCCGGTATCGACCGAGAAGCCGCAAATATTAGTCGAATTGAAACAAACGATCGGAATTGAACGTTGTTTGGATGTTGGCTGAACCATAGTTACCATCTTTTGGAGTGCATTAATTTATTATGTTATATTTGTGCCTTTAAAATATACGTGTTTCTCAAAATATAAGCTTGTGCTATTATTTCTGTTAACTGTTATACTGTTACTTTCAAAAGGATAGCATTTAGAAAATCGGGCGGAACTTATGTCTTACCCTGTATTATATCATTATTATGTCTGTACTGTCAATACCAGTCCTACCTACATAATATTATCTATTCGGATTACAACACCACTTATAGATCAGTGTTCTAAGACACTGTTGTTTTGGATCTCTCTATCTCCTCTGTTTTCTGTCCCATGAGTTGTCACATATTATTATTGGATAAAACTATGTTCGTGTACTTTTTTTTACACTACCTGCATGGCTATCTTAATTATTTTCTTACCGTTTTGGTTGACTCGTGAACTTGGACTTTATTGATTTGTTTCTTCTTATGTTTTTCAATTAATTATTAACTTTATTTTAGAATTTCGTTGCTGTCTATTCTTCCAAAATATAATGAACGATTTTTTCGTGTTCTTAAATTTCTGCAGCTAAACGTTTTATATAATATTCTAGTGTTTAATATTTTATCTTTAGTTACCTGTCTAACATTATATTAATTCCGACCTTTTTAGTATATTTTAAACCGTGTGACTTTTCTATTTACAGTAATTAACATTACTTGGTTCACGTTTAGTCTGTATACATCATTTTGTCTGATTTGAAGCTCCATTCGGTACACTCCATCTTTGCACTCGCTCCATTATACCACGTTGAGGACGGGAATGCTATACATCGTTAGTGTCGCTACCTGCTTGTACCTCTTTTTCAGTCGATCTACATCAGCAAGATAACCGAGGGTGGAGCGGCGCAGAATTGTAGCCAAATGGAGGTTGGAGACAAAGTGCTCAAGGTAGGCCAGGGGGACGCATATCAATAATGTGTGCTCAATTGAATGTATTCACTGTACACTATAGGCTAATCGTGTGTGTTTGAAAACAGGGAAAACTCTCCCTATTTAACAGCTGGAGCGATAGATTGATGGCTAAATATTTAGGGAATGACGGTGAAACTTTTTAAATGTGTCAATCAAGATTTGCAATATAGTTTTGATCGCAAGCCAGAATAATGGGTTAAAATTGAAAGCGGTTCGGAAATAAGAAATATTCTTTTAGCATTTTAATGACATGGTATATGAAATACGTTAAAAATGCGAGACTATTGAGAATAACCTCGTTAGAGTTTTATAAAGTATTCTCAAATCCTTTCTTCTTTTTAACAGAACGAGCTCAGTACTTGTTATGTATGATTCTATAAATGAAATCGATATTAGTAAATTGATCAGGAATAATTGCAGCAAGGAATTGGAATTTGAACTGCAGGTATTTCAATAATTCTAAATTTATCATTAGCATAATATTGTCTACTGAATTTCAGTCGGAATATGTTGAACATTCAAAATGTGTTATCTCTGTTATTTTCTGTAAATAATGGTTAGGTAGAAGTATTTATACCTTGTTACTATTAGTCGAAGTTCAATACTCATTTCAAAGAAATAAATATGATCAGTATTAGTCGGTTTCCCGTTAGCAACTATTATAAGAGTGGCTACTTCAGACTTGATGCAATTGAAGTGCGACACGGACTGGATTTGACTCATTCATGTTCTCTCATTAGAGTAGAAATTTGTGCCTCTTTGACACGATTCTATGACTACCTACTTGACTCATTTTAAAATGTGAATGTTGGTTATTTAAGAATATATTTATACGGGTTTTTAGTCCCTTAATTTTGACTCATTATCTCGGTAACCTTCATTTTTGCATCAACTAGGTATTTAGTATGTGACTGTGTAACCTCTGCTATAATATTAGGCACTTGTCAAATCCTTTTGACTGTACAGACCCATGAAATATACCATTCGTATTATCCAGGTTTAATTTATTTTATTAATAAATATATAATTAACTCTCTAAAATAATTTAATTAAATTTAATAAAACATGATTTAATTGAAGTCCGAACGAAGCCGGCCAGTAATACAACAAAAGGGTGGAATGTACATTTATATTATTCTTTTAATGGATTGTGAGATTTACTTTATAATGATCAGAATGATATGTATGACATTTAGTTGGCTACCGTTTGGCCTCGAAGACGTTTAGTCTCCAGCGTCACATATTGTAATGGAACAGTATCAGACTTTCGTTGTTCTGAGATGAGAGCACACAGTACTTGTGCCGTATTTTGTCATGTATTTTGGTTGCAGGACCATAATAACGAACATTTTCTAGTCTAGTATTGTTTATAATATTTGATTGTCCATTATGTGTTTATTATAATATTTACTACTATTGGTGTTGTGTATAGTTCCAAATCTCCCATTGGTGAATTTATAAAGCATAAATGACTGGGTAAAGTATAAAGTAGACTGGTATCATGGTTTTGTGCAGTACAGACTAGGAATGTGAGAATAAGCTTAATAGTGGTTAGTAGTGGGTTCACGCTATATGTGTTTCTATGCTGGTTGCTAGGCTGCAGGTTTGATTGCTACTCTGTACTGATGAGAGACAAAACCTCGAAACTGGTGTGCACATGGATGGAGCTGTTGATTAATGCGTCTCTTACAATTGTCTAATTGTTGAAAACTATTACGTTACAACGTGCGGCTATGAGAAAGTAGTCTATATAGCATTACAGGAAGTTGTGAAGAAGTCATTATGTTTCATCAACTTCACTGGATCCACAATACCCCCAACTCCCCCCAGATCAACGGTATCGACGTGAGCGAGGCACGACACGACCAGGCGGTGGCCCTCCTCACTGGACAGGAACCCATGATCGAGCTGGAGGTGATGCGGGAACAGGTGGTGGCCCTGGAGAACCTCGACCACCCCGATGGTGCCACTGTCACCACCACCTGCCCCCCGCCGCCCCCCCCCCCCCCCG
>JAUZND010004380.1:0-11742 GCA_034780555.1 Coelogynopora nodosa
AAACTTGTAAGAAAAATAGATTATCTCGTTTTTTGAAAAAATGGACATACGGCTCTTTGACAAATCGCGGCAGACTTATAATTGATAGTTTAACCAAATATTTACATGCATTAATTTCTACTACTGACACTTTGGATAAGTAGTACAATGAATTATATATATTATTTACACCAGTTCGGCAAATCCGACCGCACATCACGGGCAACCTGACCAACAGGCAAGTGGAGCCGGGAGCCGACGTGGAGCTCCCCTGCCTGGCCTTCGGGCTACCGACTCCCCAGATCAATTGGTACGATGATAAGAAGAACCTGCTCGCCTCGAAGAAGACCCACGGAGTGGCCAGACTGATCCTGTTAGACGTCTCCGACTCGAACAACTTCACCTGTATTGCCAGCTCTTCCCAGGGCAACGATACGATGCGGGTCAAAGTCATCGTCAAAGGTGCTTATTGATTATTAGTAAAAAGTTGTTTTATAAGGTTCAGCTTCAATTTGTGTTCTCAATTTCAGTTTACTCAAAATTATTAATTTACCAACAGGTCTTTTATTTAACTTTATGGACCATTTAATTCGTGTAATTGTTCACAAGGTTTATTAATTTTCCTTAAAGAATATTTAATTATAAACTAATATTATTGCATATTTAAAACTATAATTCCAAAATGCTGTTCCAAATGCGCAAATTTATTAGTATTTGTGGATAATTATTATTTTAACTTAAATAATTGTTATATCGATTATTTCTATTTTAGTCATGTGGTAAACGTTCCCGCCTAACCATGCAAATAGCTCGAGTACAAATCCCAGTGCTGACATTACTTTAATCATCCTACAATCCCACATTTGGGGAAAATGTCTTTCAACTGGTTCGCCTCTTCTCTCACACCCGCAGAAGTACCCAAGCCGCCCACCGGTCTACGCAACACCTCCATCACCCACTCGACCGTCTCCCTCAAGTGGACCTCCAGCACCAGCTTCGGGGTGACCAACTATCGCCTCCTCTGGTCCGTGGTTAGATCCCAGGCCGGCCCCAGCCCCGAGGTCCAGTCCAAGTCGTTGGGCCGGGTGACGGAGGGACGAGGGGTGGCCTCGGGTGCTACCATGGGCTATCGATTGACCAACCTGAAACCTTTCACCAGCTACACGATCTGGGTCAAGGCGGAGAGTGTGAACGGGATGTCGCAGGCGAGCAATCCGCTGTCGATTGTCACTAATGAAATACGTGAGTTTGTTTACCCGTTGACTGACTACTTAATTATTAGTGTAAGTAGTGGGTACTAAGAAATCTTTTTTTATTATTAAAGAAATTAATGTAAATTTGTTAAAACATTTGTTTAAATGTAGAAAGGCCTGTTTATCTACAGATAAATAAATTTATGAAATTATGTCGCTTTGATTGAATTTTTGATTGAGTATTGTTATATTTCACAATCTAACTTTCTAGAGTGTTGAGAAATGTTACCTTTACTTTTTATTGATTTTTGTATGTAGTTTCCTTATGGGTTTTTTTAAGAAAAGGGTATTTCTGTGTGCTTCGTCATTAACTGTTAAACAAATTTGTAGCCTAGTGGTAGGTGGGTTCGTTCACAGATCGCTGTGTTGCATGTTCGATTCCTACTCTGTACTGATGCGGGGCAAATACCCCGAAACCGGTCTGCAGATGGATTTACCTGTCGATTGCTGTATCTATTAAAATTCATCTATATGTTGTAATACTTTTATTTTAAATATGTTTTGTGTCAAATATATTTGCAGTAACCTACTCCAGACAGACAGACAGTTCACATAATATGTACCTTATACTGTTGTTACAGCTCCGGGTTCGGCCCCCCTGAATGTTCGAGTGTCAGCCATTTCAAACGCAGCCGTTGCGGTCACCTGGGATGCACCCATTCAAGCTAATGGCCAGATTAAGGTAACACATATTATTATGTCCTTCTAATTCACCCTTTCATTCGGTTAGATTATTTAAAACATTGGAAATGTCTTCCAATTGTATATGTATTACATTTACTACTACTAACATCGAAAGACAAACAAGTAGTTGAAAACAAACACCTTTTAAAACCTTATTGTACATATTATATTTTTTTTTACGTTTTTACTACTTATTCTTGTAATGAGTAGTACAAAACAAATACACAAATCCACTAATAATCTACATAAATGAAATTATATAATATAAAAACAACAACAGAATAAATATGAATTATTCCATCAAAAAATGTAACATGAATTTTCAACAAAAATTAGTTATTTGATGTTTTAGAGCATTTAAATTACTTCTTTTTAGCTTTGACGTTATTATCCTTATTTTAATATCGAGCTTACATATTGTAAACAAATAGGAGAACTGTAGAATAATCAATAGATAAATAATGATGATAGTAATAATAGTAATACAATAATAATATATAATATTATTAATAATAATATAATGTATAATAGATAAAAAAACAATAGACTTATCTAACCAAATCTAAACAGTGTACTCCACAGCACGTCAAAACGATTATATGTATATTATACATATATCAAATATTATACTACTTATCCCTGCAACGAGCAGTATAAGAAATAAACACACTATTTTCTTGTTTTCATCTAGTTCTACACGGTATACTACACAGAGCATCAGGACAAATCGCTGGGCTATTGGAGCCGGTTCTTGGTCCAGTATCAGAACTCGAAGCGGTCAGCAATGTTAACACATCTCACCACCAATGCCACCTACTATGTTTGTATCAGCGCCCAGAACGGGAAGGGCGAGGGCCCAGTCTCGGAGGTCTATCCCGTGATAGTTCGTGCCGGAGGTATTAGTTACACTGGCGTTTATCATATTTAAAGTAGCCCATAGGATGTTCTGTTGATGAGTCATTGTAGGTGAAGACTGTCTACTTTGTGAATTACGTTATTAAATTGTGTTTATTAAAATGTGCAGTTTGTGTGTTATTCCGTGTTGTTGCACAATATGAAAGTTGTAAAATCCTGAAAATGATGAATTTGTCTAATTTACAAAGATTGTTGTACAACTACAAAAAATGCAAAAATTATAAATGTGCAAGAAATATATATTTTTTATTATTTTTTATTAGGAAACAAAATACATTACATTATTTTAAAAATATATTTTTAGAAATATTTGGAAATATAGAGTAACGATAATAAAATTATTTACGGTATCCATGTTTTGTAATAATATAATTTTGTTTGATGTAAAAAGTAGTATGTAAAGGTGTGCCTCGATCACAAATATATAATTTTTTTTTAAAGATTGAGTTAACTGGAAACCATTTATATTGTTTATATAATGTATACTATGTATATTTCTAGTTTTCCATCGTATTCCTAACCCTAATTGCAGTATCACTATTTACCCTTTGTGTGTAATCGTTTACCTTCAAAAGAACCTGAATTTATTTTACCCTAATTGGATCAAATGTTGCCTATTGTTTGTGTCTCCCATAAAGAATGTAAACATAATTTGATTATATCGTGTCTGGATTACTTGGTTTTAACACAAATTGAACACATTTTTCACCACATTTGATTCCAATTAGTCAACTTTGTTCTGCCCATTTTCTCAACTCCCCGTTGTATTTAAGGGTTTTATAATTATTTGAAAGAAATGAAGAGATGCAACACAGTGTTTAACCGTTTTCAATAGTAATAGGTCAACTATGTCCAATTTATATTTAATAAACGTAATATATAATATTATATATATAATTTTTTTAATTTTATTTAGAGATGCTTATTAACTTATTACTCCTATTTATAATCCGATAATATTATAATGTATTGATAAAAATAATCACAATCAGTCTACTTATTGGAAACTTAATAAAAATCGATATTTCTTAATATTATATTCGTGCGTCTCATATTTTTTTACTATTCCAAAGTTGACATTGTGACAAAGGAAAAATCAGTGCAATTTATAACTCAGAGATACATGATTTGTTTTCGATATTTCCAGTATTTGTTAATTTACAACTTTCAATAAATTATTAGACGAATAATCTATAAATATATTAGATTTACAAGAAAACAAGTATATATTAGAATAGCTTTGTTTATATTAAAATCAATTTAACCGTTTTAATAAATCGTATTTCCCCTACAATGCTGTTTATGTTTGTCATATTTCACCATGGTTACCTCTCTACTCTATGTATATACATGTTTCCCTAACTCATCCCGATATTTGTTCCAATATTATCCTCATTTATATACATATATGTTAATCGTTCTCTGACTGCCCAACATACCTCAATCCCTGTATGTCAAACCTCTAACCGTTATGTGTCATTTATCTACCCCTTTACCTTCCTCCTCCTCCCTTTCTCCTCCTCCTCCTCTTCCTCAAACCCTATCCTCCCACAAATCCTATCCCCGCTTGTCAACAGTATTATCAGGTACGCGCGTAGACCACACCTTTTCCTACTACTATAGTTCTAATCTCTCTGAAAGTAGTTAATTCGGCGTGTTCACCCAATTATCCGCAAATTATGTGACCCAGTTCGGTCAGTCTCCAAATCAGAATAGTGTTCTGATGTGTTTGGCTCATATTGCAGTCCTATCTGATAAATTCATAAATTAATCACGGTTCTTTAACCATTTTAACCACTCTGATTCATTCAAATTTCTACTCCTCAAATACACATGTTCAATTGCGAATTGTAGAGCAACCCCTAATTGCACGGATATATTTCTCTTAAACGTGGGACCAAATTACGCCGAGTTAACTAACGTGTATAGCGGGAAATAACAAACAAGACTGGAGCTGTGTTTTTTTGGTGCTGCACAAACACGCACACAGCACAGAGCACAGAAATACACAACACAACACAACACACGTACATGTATATATTTGCTTTATTATTTATTTAATCTATACTTTTGACAGTTTTGATTTCATAGATCGTCTCCGTGTCTGCCTTAGCACCAGCCATCTGCTTTATTTATAAATTGACTTGTTTTTGTAGTTTTTGTGTGTATATATATATATTTCTATATGGACGTCATGGTAGAACTTTTCCATTTGTGAATGAGAACTTCAAACTTCCAGAATGATATAATAATGCTGCACTGAAGAAGTTGAGACTGTTTCAATATCTTTTCTCCACGAATATCTACACGATTTTTCTCCAATTATTGTCAGTGGATATTATTTCCCTTTTCAATTGCACCAATTACTCCCTGTTGTACTAAACAAGCTTCAACTGACTGTTCTATGCAGTGTTAATATTATTGCAGTTTTCCGCATTTTATAAAGATATATCTAGCTAGCGTTTTTCTTTACTTAGTATATTACGTAGTTTTTATATTATGCATAATTTATTTAATTTAATTGAGAAAGTAAGTATTAAAAATAAACTGCAACACAACAGCACGCTTTTATTTTCTAGCATAGAACCCACATTATATTTTATTTCATTTCATTTAATTAAAATGCAGTCTTATTTATAATTACTAATTTGCAGCAAGTAGCGTACATTATGCATGTATTATTTATATTATTAATTAATTAAAGTAAACATAGGCGGCATGGCTTTTTAAACTACATTATTTACTAAGTTTGATTTAAAAAGATTACCAAATTTTGTCATAAATTAGTCAAATTTGGTTTGTAATAAATATTTGTCTGTTTTCTTTTAGATTTATAATTAAGTTTTTTGATACCATTTATTAGTATATTACACTTTTAACATAATTGGTTGTTGTCTTCTTTAAAGGCAGACCTTTTGCAGACCCCTAGACTCTTTCAATGTATAACAATTCAGCTAGTGCAATTTATTTATTTGAAGGCAGATAATTAGTGGAATTTAGTAACAAAAAGCAGACAAATGAATTTTGAGATAGGTGAGCATTAAAAAATATTTGGTTTAATGATACAGTTATTGATCAAAGTTATTTTATTTTTTAAAATACGTACTACTTATAAACAGACAATATAAAATTTGCATAGAATTAACATTGCGCCTAGTCCTTTTCAATTATCAATAAATATACTACTCACAAATAAACCAGTAGTATTGTAATATAGGTATAATCTGCATAGCATCATGTAACGCGTCTATATTTACATGCATATTATTTTTAGGTATAAATTAACATATTACTCATAAATCCAGCGGTAGTATCGAACACATTAACCGTATAACCTGCATAGATAGCATCATCATACACAATACATCACACACCCTTCACCACCACCAACTAGTGCTCTCGCGACCGCGAAACTTCAACGCCCACGTCACCTCGGCACGCGAGGTCAAGCTCTACTGGGACCACCCGGACAAGGACACAGTGGCCCAGATTCTCCACTATCGCCTCGTCTGGCTCGATGTCAACGGAACCAAGCGCCATGAAAAGCTGCCCGCCACGCCCACCAATCACGCGCTGGGGGGACTGTCGCCCAACACCAACTACACCTTCGAGCTGTCGGCCGTCACCTCGGCCGGCCCGGGCATTCCCGCTGTTGTCAAGTCACGCACGAAGGAGTATGGTAGGCAGGCGAAAGTCACGTGATTGATCTCTGAGCGAGCAGCATTTCTTTCTGAAAATCGCATAAATGTATACTTTAGGGTGTCTGTGTAATGCACGTGGCATGAGTTATGTTTATACTAACCCAGCTGTAGTCTGTTGTTATTTGCGGCTTGAATAGTGTGTTGTTTTACACCATTTCTAGGTTAATAATGACAGCAAAATGACAGGATATTTTATTTTTTAGGGAATTTATTGATTTATTTATTAAGAATACTCTATTGATTCTATTTTAATTTGGTTAAGTGTTCTATTGGCTTAAATTTAAAAAAAAAAAACATTTTAATATTTTGTTAAGAAGTTGTGTTTGATTTTGGAATAATTTTATCGATATATAAGATTAATTATTATACTACTATCATTGTTGTATAAAGTTATCTAAAAGGATAACAAATATTATTGTATAAGCTAATATGTTGAACATTATAATAATATTATTATAATCGATTACTATTAATAGAATTATTGCTCTGCTAGTAATATTACTTGCATAAATCATTAAGAATTAACATAAAAAAAGTAATAATATATATTGATGTTTATATTTACTATTCTGTGTTGTTTTCCGTTTATTATATTCATAGCTTGCTGTTTATAACATACATTTCGTGAATATTTGTATACCCGTGCAAAACCTTGTTTCCAACCTTCCCATTCCCACAAAACAACCCCCCCCCCCCCCCCCTCTCTCTCTCTCTCTGATCTCCGTACACCACGACACGCACATCCACACCTCCGGTTGGCTCATGGACTATCCATGGCGTGTGCACCGTACGCACATACACTACAATACTGTATCAAACAATTGAACCAATCAGAACCCACGGCTCCACCGCAATCGATACACGTGACGTCGATCGACGCCTTTGCACTGCAAGTCTGCTGGTTGGCGCCGCCACGTCACACCCGCCACGGCCAAATAATCGCCTACCATGCTGAGCTGGTCTTTCTAGGCTCGGTTTCAACTGATACTGCTGCTACTATCACCACCAACACCAATAACAACAAGAACAGAACTCTAATCTTCAACACTACCTCGGAGGAAGAGCGCCACTTTGATGATCATCAGCAGATGTGTCGTGTTTTTGATCAGTTGTATCCCTGGTCGCGCTATCGCCTGAGGCTGGCCGCTGCAAACCGGGCGGGCCGAGGAGGCTTCTCTGACTGGATTGGCGGAGTTACCAAGGAGACTGGTGAGTGACTGGAGTCTGGTTCGTTTTGTTTTGGGCTAGGGGAGCAGTTGACCTTACTACTTTTTCTTAATTTGAATGATTTTGTTGGTTACATTTCAGGTGTAATTGTACAAAAATATGTAATAAACTGTGCTAATAAGAATATTTACAGTTTCTGCAATTTATTAATTTATAATATATCATGATTTGTCGCAATAAATTGTACAAAATGTATTTCAAATGCAAATCTGTGTGTAATATACCTGTCTTGAGTAAAACTAAATGTAACACTTTTTTTTAAATAACAATTTCAATAAATATATAACAATAATTATAAATATCTTTGAATAGGTTTGTCAATTTTTATGAAAACTATTATTTTGAAAACAATAGTATATTGTTATACTAGGTCAGTGTAATTAAATATTACGTCAGAAAAAGTTTTAATAATAGTCATCTACATCACATTTTCCCGTTTTTTTTACTCCAATCTCTCTTCCAGTGACCAAAAATCCACCGACCGGTACTGTGGCAGCATTTCACGACATTATCTTCACCCTTAACTTATGTCTTTCACGTTAAATGATTAACTTATGTGTCTTCTTCTTTAATAATATATATATTGCCGTATTGCATGTTGTGCCATGTTGACTACTCCCTCCCCCCCTCCCCCCTTCCTCAATTGTTTGAACTTATTGATCTGTTGTTGTCTGTCAGTTTGTTTATCGGTGTCATCGATGGTTTGTGGCTAGTTGTTATTTAGACGGTGTGTCTTGTTGGCTTGCTTGTAGAAGTTTTCAAACCCCGAAAGAAAAGTATAAACGTATTTTATAATAATTTTTCGTAAATGTGACATTGACTACTGGTTCGAATTCAAGTAGTACTGTGTAAATTATTTGTATAATATATAGAATTACATAATTATATTAGTAAAAGTTTCATTTTTCGAAATTTTAACTTTGAATTAAATTTATTTTATTCAATATTTAATACAGTACTGCAATCTATGACAGCATTATAATTAATATAAGCAGAAATTAGTAACATTGTAAACGATCATTAACATTGATTAAGTGGATCAATTCATTTCCTATTATTTATCTCAAATATATATTTTATAAGAATAATAACACCAGTCAATCATTGTTGCAATATTATTTGAAAAATTTTCACCAATTCCTCTCGTATCTTATCAATTTTATATTTATTACGGTGATATGTGCACGAATTTGTTTTGCTATTGTACTCTTAGATATAAATGTCCGAACAACTACTAAACAGTGTTTTATGTGTGTGTGTTATACACACTAAATGGAATCAAATAGTGTGTTGTGATTCTACTAGTTATTGCAATTGTTATTTTGAATTGCCTTTGAAAAAATTGATAACATTTCTGACATTGTTTACCTATCAAATTATTTTAATCTTTTTAATATTTTTCATAAATTGTCACAGAATTTCGTATGTAGTATGTAGGTCGTATGTAGTATGTAGGTCGTATGTAGTATGTAGGTCGTATGTAGGTCGTATGTAGGTCGTATGTAGGTCGTATGTAGGTCGTATGTAGGTCGTATGTAGGTCGTATGTAGGTATCAGCTGGTATCTAGTATTATATTTAGTATATCATCTATAGTACCAAATAACAGTATCTAGTATCATATCTAGTAATATATCTAAAATGATATCTAATATCAGTTAACATCTTGTATTATATCTAATATTAGCTTATAACTATGCTAAAGACATTTGGATTTTAAATATTGTAATTATTTATTAAATATTACATTAATATAATATTTATATAAAAAAAAAATTTACTGAAAAAAATTACTACAAAAACATAAAATAAATAATCATCTATCTGCCATATATAGGTCTAATCTCAATATATGAATAATAAGCTAACTATATAAATACCAATTTTACTAAACAAAACATCTAGCTGGCAAAATTATATATATACATAGTATTGACACATTTTAATATTATAAGTACACAAATATATATAGATATTCAATTGAACAATATATATATACAATTATATATATTATATTCAACTGAGCAATTATACGCTTTTACGATTGTTAATACTAACACTTCAATAAATTGTTAATATATAAATGAATCATAATTAATGATAGGTATACAATAGATAAGTTAAATATATATATATATATTGGCTGCTTCATAATAACTACCGAAGTTCATAGTACATATGTAATTACGTAACGTAAATAAATGCACTCTTTGTTCAGCCTTCAAAATAGTGTTATACATAATATACTACATATCATATAATCTGCGCAGATTACAATTATAGTGACATAATTACAACACATACCTGTCAAGTAAAGCAGCTTACTACTTTTATAAACAACATTTATGGCTGTCAAAAATTTAGAGCATTTTGTAAATTTGAACTACTTTGAACCGTGAGATCTTCAAAACAAATAATCTATTCACTGAGCTAGGAAACTCGCCAATAAAGTATCAATTTTGTGATAATATATAAAATTAGGGATTATTTATTTTTGTTTTTTAACCAATATACAAATTTTAAAAAGATGAATATTACAAAATAGATTTTTTTCTGAATTATTTTTTTCTTTTTTTCTATTTGAATATCTTTATTCAAATAAAAGTGGTGTAATTATTGCTAATTGAGAATGAATCCTTATTTTAATATTACATACAAAGTCACTTATTGGTTTTTTTTAAATGTCATTTTGTTAACAATAAATAAATAACAGTTTTTTATATGACAATCTACCGTAATTCCGTCATTTTTACTGTGATTTTAGCGACAATATAATATAATTCCGTCATTTTTACTGTGATTTTAGCGACAATCTATAATTCCGTCATTTTTTTGGAAATTCTTACACTTTTCTAACTGACTACATTTATTTGCTGTTTTTTTTAATGTTAATAATTTGTTATGTACGATGTTTGAAACATATTTTAAATAACCATAACTCAATTATGTCCCTTATGATTAAAAAAGGAATTTATGTGCAAGTTTCAAGTCTACAAAAAGCAACACCTAATAAATATATATATATATACCTTCACCACCATCTTTACGATCGCGTAATAAAACGAATGTAAAGAAAGAAAGGCAATTATTTCAAATACATCTTCGTTTTTATAGGCAAAAGATCCAGTGAATTACAAAATAATTAGACATTGTAGGGTTATATGACTATTAAAAATAAATTAACAATTTTTATTACAAAATGTAGTTAATAAAATCGGATTTCTTCAATATAAGTTAGTATCTGTAAAAAATGCTGTATGATATTCACCCGCTTCTATTTCTAAAGAGTCAATAAGTTTGCTATAATGCACATAATTTAATTTTTTTTTACATATATTCAGTATTTAGAGATAGAACATTAGAGTTGAAAACAGGATGTTTCTTCTTTAGTTTTTAATTGCACCTGGATCTAGCAATAAAAAGTTAAGATTATACAATAATTATCATCATCTTATTTTTTAATGAGTGAATTATAAATGATTAAGATAATCACGTCGTACCCAAGCATATAAAACGAGAGGATACAAGCTGTTATGGCGTAGCCACCTATTCCACATTAAATGGATCAAACCCGAATAGAACAAAACCGATCAAACTAAATTATGAATTTGCCTACCTCCTACCCCCCCCACCCCTCCATAGTATTCATAATTGATGACATCAATAAGTATTGTAAAATTGTCAAATTGTTTGTCTAGCAGCTTGATTACCTGCAAAAATCATTTTATATTAAAAAAAGAAATTGACATATCCAATTAAGCGAAAAATCGTTGATAACATTAAAAACGTACAGCATTTGAAGAGTATTGGGCACAAATTAAAATGTGCCAAACTTCATGCCTTTGTCGATGCGCTAGAGGGCGCGTGCCCAACAGGGGCTCAATACTGCCTACATACTGCCAATATACATACCAGTAAGTAGTATAGGAAGAGTCGATTCTAGATCACCACTTTACCTTTGAACAACCCCCCCTCCCCCAAACCC
>JAUZND010004381.1:0-11741 GCA_034780555.1 Coelogynopora nodosa
GACTATTATCAACAGCCAGTGCTTTTAATTGACTTTACTGATATATCTTACTTATGCTGTTACAGGAAACCTACCGCAATCTAAAATATTAAAATAACCAGCAATTTCAAATAATACTGAAATAAAATTTATATTACTTATTTATACAAGTTAGTAGTATAATAATATAAAAGTACCAAACTATTATAGATCTTGTGATCTGGAATCAGATGCAAAAAGAATCAAGTCAATTGGTTGAATTGATGAAACGTTATAGCATATATGGGTCAAAATAGCATAAATGTTTTTTGCCATAGTTTTCATAAACTGGAAATAACAAATTATTAATTGTTTCGAAAAGAAAAAAAGCTCGACTGTATTCCATATTTCAGCTTAATCGCATGATATAAAGTCTATTTTTCTAGAGGGGGAGGGGGGGGTGTAAAATACCGCCACCCTTCACAGAGAAAACACTAGATAACAATTTTGTTAACCGCATGTTGATTTGAGCAGTCTAACGCAATTTTTGTTTAAATCGTATTAATGATTGATTATAACATACATACATATATATCTATTTATTCACAAAAAGCATCAGCTTTTATTCGGTGCATAACCAGTTCAATGAATAAAAATTGCGCAATAATTCAAACAATCAAAAACAATGCAGCCCACTATTGTCCATTAATAATACAATTAGACCAAATCATTATTGAATATAGGATTATAATTTACGTTTAAAAGTGAGACATAACATTTATTATCTCATATTTTAATAAAACAATGTAACGTGGGCTCTACTCGTGATTTTAAAATAAATTATATGAAACGTGTTATGCAATTTATCGGGAAAAATATCGACGGTTTCCAAAATGATGAGTTTGCTTAGGTTTATTTTCACACTAATATTATGAAGCACTTTATTGGGTATCATTAATGCGAAATTCTGTTTAAATAATAGAAACTAGAAAGAAAGAAGAAAAAAAGGTTATAACTAGAAACTAATGAAAAGATAAACTTTTATTTTTTAACTATAAAGCCTTTATATATTTTGTTAAAGAAATATCAAAAGCAGCATTAAGCGACACTATAAGCTGCAATCCCCTTCCAGATATCTCACCGGGCCCAGCCGGTTATTCGAGAGATCCAGGCAGTTGAGCACCCCGTTCTGCGACACCACCTGCGACAGAATCGCCGCCGTCGGCTCCGTCATATCGTTCGCGGCGAGATTCACCGAGGTCAGCGTCTCATTCCGCAGCAGCGCCTTGCAGATCGCCTGGCCACCGTCGTCGCCCAGCCGGTTGAGACGCAGGTTGAGACTCGTGAGCGTCGTGTTCTTGGTGAGGGCGTGGGCCAGGGCCTGGGCGCCCGCGGCGCGGATCTGGTTGTTGCACAGGTCCAGCTGGCGGAGCTGCGAGTGGCCGTTGAGGAACTTGCCCAGGGCCCGGGCGCCCCGGTCGCCGATCGAGTTGTGCGAGAGGTCGAGCTCCTCCAGGGAGGGGTGGTCGAGCAGGTGGCTGATCATGACGCGACACTTGTCGCAGTCGACACGGCTTCTGGAGGGGTAGAGAAGGGGGTTGAGGGGAAGCTTGATGAGGGGTTTTTCGTAACTGATGGATGACGGGTCAGTGATAATTAAATGACAAGTCAATGACAGTTCAATGTCGGGTCAATGACAGTTAAATGGCGGGTCAATGACAGTTCCATGCTAGTTAAATGACTGGTCAATGACAGTTCCATGCCAGTTAAATGTCTGGTCAATGACAGTTCCATGCCAGTTAAATGACGGGTTAATGACAGTTCCATGCCAGTTAAATGACGGGTTAATGACAGTTCCATGCCAGTTCAATGACGGGTTAATGACAGTTCCATGCCAGTTAAATGACTGGTTAATGACAGTTCCATGTCAGTTAAATGACGGGTTAATGACAGTTCCATGCCAGTTAAATGACTGGTTAATGACAGTTCCATGCCAGTTAAATGACGGGTTAATGACATTTCAATAAAGGGGTCAATAATAGTTCGCTGACTGGTCAATAACGGTTCAATCACAGATCAATAAAAGGTTAATTACAGTTAAATGACAGTTAAGTGACGTATGAATGACATTTCTATGACGGGTTCGGTGACTGGTCAATAACGGTTCAATGACTGGTCAATAACAAGTTAATTTCAGTTCAATGACAGTTTAGTGACTGGTCAATATCAGTTAGTAAAGTTTCCATAATTGTTCCACAACGTGTCAGTGATATTTCAATGACAATTCAATAGCTGGCAGATATTTAAATGACAGTGCAAAAATTGTAAATAACAGCTCGGTAGGTGTTCATGATAGTTAAATGGCGGTTAGTAATGGTGAACAGAATGTTGATTTAATAATGTTAGTTGACTATTACATAATTGCAGTTAATTGACTATAGCGATTATTTCACGATTAAAAATAATCCAGGATGATTTTACACTAAATTAAATATTTGTGATCACACATTGTTCCTTCAACAACTGTGACATTTGATTTGGAAAGTTATTATATCTGGATAAAAAAACTTTTTTAATACAAATTTCAGCAATATTTATGAACCACCAAAGCCAATATTATATTGAATATATCAACATGTCAACATTTTGAAAATGGTTAATAATTTGACAAACACATACAGATAAAATATTATTCAATTACTTATTTAGTTTAAAATAAAACACAAAACATATATAATTTGGTGACGGGTTCAAAGAGATTAGGAATGGGGAAAAAATACAAAAAATACAACACTCTCTAAATTATAATTGTAACGAAAACAGTAAAATGACTAGATATTTCGATTAATATAGAGTGCACGTATCGTGAAGGAAAGGGGGGCCGTGGTACTTCAAAAAGCGCCAGTGTCAACCCTTCCTATACTACTAATATCCCAGTCTTACACCGTCCCTACCTGTGCAGCTGGAAGACTTTGAGCTGGGTCGCTGCCGCGACACACTTGGACAGGGAGAGGCAGTCCTTGGAGGTGAACTGAAAGAGGTTCCACTCGAAATTCATGCCGCAATCGCGCACCCCGTAACTAACCCGCAATTCGACCAAGTTCGGCAGCTGGGCGAGCACACGGGTGAAGTCGAAGTGTTCCTGGATGGCCGGCTCGCCGGAGTCGCTCTCCACGTCCGAGGAGTCATCCTTTTGTGGTGGTGACGAGCGGCCGGGGGGGGGGGAAGGGGGAGGATGAGATAAAGAAAGCGGCCCAGAGGGAGAGAGAGAAAATAAGACGACGGAAAAATAGTCGAAACAGTATGAACTCAAGTTGCTAGAGCGTTTTTTTATTGCAGGTCAAACCGATCAAAGTCACCCGCCTTTCTCGTGTTATAGTCCCGTTCCTACATAATTCAGATGTTTTAAAAAAAATTACAATTTTACAACTCATTAAAGTAGCACGGTTTAAATAAACACAAAAATTGTATAGGTGAAGAGCAGCTCAAAAAGAGATAGGGAGGGAAGTCATGGAACAAAAAGAGAGAGAGAGTGACAAGAGGGGGAAAAGGAATAAAGGAATAAGGAGTATAAAGAGAATGGAAAGAGGAAGAGGGAGAGAAAAAAGTAGAAAAAAAGTAAGAAAGGAAGAGGGAGGTTGGTAAACAAATGAAGAGAGATTGAATAAAAAAGAGCGAGAGAAAGAGAAAGGATGGTTAAAAAAGTGTCGGAAAATGTTTACCAATAACATGTAATTAGAAATTATTTCGCTTGAGCGATATGGTCACATGAATGATAGAGCAAGAGTAATGTGTTGAACTCTCAAATAAACGAACCCTATTGTTAGTAAAAATAAAATGCATAATTATCTATCTTTATGGTGATAAAACTTGTTGCAACTGTAAAAACCCGGATAAATTTCTTAATGCGATCTCAATTTCTTGTATTCTTCATCAAGGTTATACGATAGAATGACTACCTTTTCCAGCGAGCGATTCCAAAGAAACCTCAATTAAGGTCGCTAGATAACCCCTCGACTAGCACAACTGCCATAGCTAGGAACGGGACGGGAGGGAGTAGGAGGAAAGCTCGTATCTGTTCCGAGACAATTAACATACTGAATCTGCATTTATTGCAGTGTTCACATTTTACCATTTAAACTTTTGCGAATTAAATTTTTTTTTTGTAATTTCCACATAGATATATCATTGAACTGCAAATATTCACTGGATAAGCCTGATGAATTCAATAGTATTGGCCTTTTATTTTTCACAAACCGCACACAGATTGTGAAGATAAAAAATAGTATTCTTTTCTGCGCTTTTCAGCATTAAACATAATATTAAAAAAATAGCAGTATATTTAATGTGTTATTAATTAAATTAATTAATTTTAATAATATTTTATAATTTTTGTCATTTATTTTTGGTATTAAAAAACTAGTATGTTGTTAAAAAAATTGTAATCATAAAATTCTTCCAAAATTAAAACAAAAAAAAACGATTCATTGTCTTAAATACAGTAAATATAATTTTATATTATTTTCATAATAATTTTATTCTGTAATTATAATGAATAATTACCATTGAAATTTATTATTTTAAAAATAAAATTTATGAAGATCGTTTTCGTTTATATATTAAATTTTCATATACAATGTAATTTATTACGATTTCATTCTATTACTGTAGCAAAAATAATTGTTTATATTGTAATTGTGTCTATGTTAATTTTACGCTCACATCGAATAGAGAGCGCATTATATACAGCCAGACGAAATTGAAATATTAAAACAACGTAAAATTTCGCGGTAAAACAATATTTCAAAAATTCGCTCCCGTTAATTCCCCCTCCCCCCCCCCCCATTTGTTTAGTATTTTTTATTTGGACTTTGATTGTTGCTGGCGTAAACGAAAAATGCATAGTCTAGTTTTTTTCCGTTTTTAAAAAAAGACAAACAAAGAGAAGTGACTTGGAATGCGTATTGGTACAAGTCGGGACAAATTAGGAATACAAAAAGTATAAATTTAAATTAAAACAGTTTATCGCGACAGTGGGTTAAGATGAAATTCAACATAGAGTGTTTACTACAAATTACGATCACAGAAATAACCATTTTAGAAATAGTGTGAAAATTGAATGATATATTTCCATTAAAACACATACAATACGACCCACTTGAAATAAACCAAAACATTAAACAAATCTTGCATACATTAAGACATGAATATTATAATTAGATTAAACGTGATTTACAGAAAACAGAAACGTCACAAAAACGGAAATAATATACATTACTGAATGAATTCACTGACTAAGATAATTGTAGTTACCTTGGAAATGTCAATTCTCTGAAATTCAAATAGTTAGACAAAACAGGAATGATGATTGAAGTGTTAGTAATAATGTTATCAGTTTAAAATGGACGGGGAAAAAATCCTAGATTATTCAGGTGTCATACAAACATAGTTCAACTATAAAAAAAAACAAATAAAAACTTCGCTCAGTATTGATAAAATAACTCTATATAACAGTCTGTTTTGCATAATATATTATTTTTTCGTTTATAGTATCAGTTCAACAAAAAATTTTTTTTTTTGAATTTCCGTTGAGAATAAATAAAGCATTTTAATAGCATTTCACTTAAACATATCTTTCAATGTATCGCATATCACACGATACAATAATGACTATACTAATGTTGCACGATATAGTTACATGTAAATTTACATTCTTTGTAAAAACTATTGCTGGTGACATCTCATAATATTAATTATATATATATATTATAACTATAATATGGTAGTAGTATGGAAGTAGGTCCTCTACGACCCCCCTACACCTTTAAAACCGGGGGTGGGGTGGTTGTGCTGTAGACGTTCTCCTTCTATACTACTGATATCTAAATATAAATAAATTTAATAATCATATTCGCACGCATAGTACTGTGTGGTCAGTAAGTTCATAAGACTACCTCTATTAGGGGGAAAAAACCCCCTCTCAACCCCACACCAACCTCCTTGACCTCCTCCTTGACCGGCGGCAAGAGCTGTCGCACGATCAAGCGCTGCACATAGGGCGCCGACAGGGCCAGCGTCTCCGTCAGCCGGGTCGGGTCGGTCTTATCCGGGACGAACAGCTCGATGATCTCCTCCAGGTTGCGCTCGAACAGCATCCTCTTCCAGGAGCCGGCGTACTGGCTGATGTCGCAGAGGCGCCAGCGGGCCTTGCAGACGCGCTGCCAGAAGGACTCGGTCCGGATGAGGGGGGCGGCCACCTTGAGGGGGAGGTTGGTCGAGGTCCGGGCCAACACCTCGTCGTGCTGTTTTGGGTTGAGGTGGTGTAGCATCGTAGAGTTGACTGAAGCGGGGGACGGGGGGGTGCAGGACGTTATGGAGAGTGAGGTACAATATATATGTAGATAAGGCTAGTGTACAAACATTTTCAGCACTTGCCTAATTATTATTGCAATTTTGACTACATATATTATATTCGTTTGAACATATGCCCGCATCAAAATTAGCTAAACAGTACCTTTTTATACATCTTTAACGCTTTGTTTCTGTCAAAAAGTGTTTTAAGTTTTCAGACTGAAACTTTCAATGATCGCTTTCATTTTAATATATTAAAGTCTGTTAAAATATTTGTATGACGTTAAATAATAACTACTAGGATTTCATTAAAGCTAAAAAATAGCATAAAAAGTTTTTTTTCCACTTTATTTATCTCTATGTAATGCATTATAATGAACAGATATTTACAGCTAAACGGGCAGCTAACCATGTGTCTCTTTACAGACCGAAATAATCATTCGAAATTGTTGTGAAAAACTGCATACAACAGATTAAATGTTGGTACGTCACAGGCAAATTGGGGCAACTCACAGGCAAAGTTGTCGACAAAGTGTGAAATACACAGACTCGAGAGGAGAGGCACCGTGGCCAGATTCCACTCCGGATCCTCGGCGATAATCCGTCGCAAGTTCCGTGTATCCCCCGCGGGATTGGACAACTCCGAGGCATCCGGGAGCATAGGCACCACAGGAGGCGTCGTGGTGCTGGTTTTGATGGCCTCCCCCGCACCTGCTGGTGCAGCCGCAGGGGGCGACTGTTGCTGCACTGGCTCCGGTGCCGGGGCTGTGTTGCTGGTCAGGTCGGAAACCTGCTTCTCCATGGCTGCTGCTGCTTCTGCTGGTGGCGGCTGCGGTGACAGTTTTGCTGCTTCACTATCGTCTGCTGGCGCCTCCTGCGGGCGTTTGGGGGGGGGGGGTCAGCAAGGTATCGTGTACAGGCAGTTATTTTTGCTGCAGAGCAGCATTGATCATCAGTGACCCCCTTTTCAACAAGGTGTTCTAGAACAATTTAGGCAAAATTCCATGCCTTTTGGTTTTTTGTTTGAATTCCAGTATTGTATAATCGAATATTGTAGACATTTAACGTCTGATGATTACACTATAAATATACGCATACCACATTTCTAACAAAATATGCAATATACAAGAAAAAAACAATAAAGCGTGCAGTGTTAGCAATTCTACAGAAAAACCTATCTAGTTTCGTATGTTAACTTTTTTAAATGGGAAATAAAAACATTATTTTTCTATACAAACTCTTATCAACAATATACTTGCCAATACCATTCCTGATTATGGAAAATCGCTTAATTGACCACCCCACTTTTCAAACTTTTGATGCTTATGAAATGGACAACAAACATTCTTAAAAATAAAACATGATGGAGATTTAATTACATAAATACTACAATTAAATGTATCTACAACATCCCTTTACTTTTAAAAAGACCTAAGTTTTTTTTGTGTATGTATTATGTTTATTTTCATATCTATAAACATAATGTGATTATTGATACAAAACATATTATTTAGTAAATCGATTAAAATTTATTATAATTATTCAATCCGTTATAGTTATTCGTAATTACTCATGCATTGAAAAATTTTTATATTTTAATCAAAAAAAGATATCGATCAGCAAACAAAAATTGGTTTCACTTTTATCTAGAAACCGATTGTGACCAGACAATATATCAAACACATGTTTTGTAAGCTATGAAATATCACTCATATGTATACCGAACTTTAACCAAATATATTGTGCATAAAATCTTATACTAAAAAGGTATAATTTGATCTTATCTGATCCGATCAAAACTGACCAATTTCAAGATCAGATAAAAAAATTGTCTAAAATGTTGTGTAATAACTAATTATATATCTTTAATTATCTAATTATGTCACACTTCACCAAAATGCCAAGGCTTTTTATGAAAGGTATTTCTGATTTATTTTCCTACATCTTAATCCCTTTCGTAATCAATATATCATGTTTAAGAATAATATTATTTTAAAAGTTTTATAATTAGAATAAGCAGCTATTGATTATTTCGCAAAATTCGGTTTACATTTGTAGAAGTGAGTCGCATTCATAAAGTGTGGTGTCAACTTGACCCACTCCCATTATAGTACACTGAGAAAGATGAAAACCGCAGCAGTGAACTTAATCTTCCTATAGAAAAAAAGGCTCATCAACAATACTTAGTAAAAATGTTTCCTGTTTGCAAAAGAGCAACATTACGTAACATGCTAAATGTGGGAAAGTATTAACGACATCCATGCTGGAAACATATTACTGGCGACAATCAAAGAGCTATCAAACAATTTTAAATCTACCCAAAGCTATCATTTTAAATTTTCAGCTTCTGTCTCAATTTTACCATATTTTCTATCAGATTTATATTCATAAAATTTTCTGGATAGCTTTCATGACGTGATGAGACGAGATGAAAATAGCCTGTATCAAAAAATATAATATAAACTTTCAGGCCGAAAATGTTATAGATTACTTACATATCCTTACTGCTAACTAATTTCCTTCGGCTTTTAATGATTACTACTGTACAATCAAAAATAGACTAAAACAGATTTATTCATTAATTATTATATGTACTATTAATTATTATTAAAACTTTGTCGATAAATTGAAAGCTAACTAAGTTTCGCCGTGAAATACTACACTATAAATTTCTAAATTGATAATAGCATGAGTAGGTTATAGCTGCTGCTGAATTTCACTATACGCTTAATTTAGTCACTGACTAAATAGGGTCTTCAAAAGCGCCTGGTGATGGGTAGGTTTAAGATTCAAAAGATAATCACGTATTTAGGGGGTTACAACTTACGGAATTGTCACCTCCTTCCTCATTGGCATGCTCTTCACTTGGTGCAGATGCCTCAGCTTCTGACATTTTCAGTGCACAACTTCAAGTTCTAGACGAAAATATTGAGTTTAGCAGAGGAAATAGACAACACACACACATCGATGAAATAGTAGCAGTATTACACTTTCAAATGAGTAATATTGAAGCCAACTCATAATAAATAAGGAATCAAGTGTAAATTGCAGAAGTGAAGATCTTTTTGTACTAATTTTTAAGAAATAAACAGCTGATTTTTTTAAAAATTCTATAAATGAATTAAAATTATTATTAGTAATTATATAACAATCCATTTTAAATATTTTAACACACAGTACCATGTTGACTATTTTGAAAACACTCAACTGGACTATCACAATTTAATATTGATTCAATAAACTTGATTACTTTATTGTTATTTTCCTCTATATAAACATTCCCTCTGTGCATTAAATAGTTTTTTGCCCAAATTCAAAATGAGGCACAAAGAAAGGTTACATTCTATTCACCATTGCTAATCTCACAAACTAATTACTTAAAAACCATTGTTTATTCTTTTTGAATAACTAAACAAGGAAGTATGAGTAAATATTATCTTGTGAATAACTGGACACATGATTACACATTTATAAAGCTGTCATAACTATAATAAATAAAATAATATTGTATAACAATGAAACTGTTCGGTCGGTTTCCCTTAAAATATAGTCAATGAAACTTCTAATTGAAAAAGGCATCAAACAAGTATTTCAGTAATATAGTCGTTCAGTAGAAACAATAAAAACATCAAATACATTAAAAAATAAATTTTAATTAATCTTTAAATTCAATATGAAATAAATTATTGTGTACTTGAAAAAGTATTAAATAATATTAATTACATTGCAAAAAACCATAAAAATTATAATCTGAAATATAAATATTATGTGTGTATTTACTGCAATGTAATATATTGTTGAATTTTATTATATTTATGAAAGCTGAATGAAACAAGATTTGCATAAAAATAAGTGAGTTACAGCTTTAATAAAGATAATATTTATAATTGTTTTGCTTATTTAAAAACTTATTCCAGTAAAAGGTAATTAATATTTTTTTGTTCATTTTAATTATAGAAACCATTTTTTTAAATCAATTTTCTTATTACTTTAAACCTTATTTTTGAGCTGCCTGACACTTTATTACTAAATAAAACATACATATTTTCATTACAATTCTTCTTCTTTGAAAATCAAATTAAAAATTAATAAATATACCTCCTTGGTATATCCATAAAAAATCATTTCTAATAAATCATATCTAGAGCATAATCCATGCTCATTAACCAGCTAAATATAATCTATACTTAAACATAATTTTATACTAAAAATTACTGACTATTTCACTTCTACATATTCTAAAACAGTTTCAGATAAGAAGTATATATAAATAATTCTAGATATTGTTTAATATTTTTGAAATTTTCAGTTTAGACTAATTTAATATATAGTAAAATAAAATATTTATTTAACTATGAATATAGCTCCATGACAGAATAATAATATAATTTACTTATTAATATATACTTAATTATATTATAATGGCTTAATATAAATATTATTTTAACAAAGTATAAACTAAAATAGGACAAATAATAATCAATATATACAATACATATTAAAATATATATTATTTAATATAATAAAGTTATTTTATTATACATAAATATTATAGTAATGTAAGTAATGTATTTTTAATAAAAAAATATTATGTTTATGGTAAATAAAATATAAAAGTATTTAATAAAGTTTATTCATAGCAAATATAATTATTGTCTCTTTATATTTGTTATTTTATTTAAAAATATATAAATTACGAATTATGTATTTTGTTTAAAATAAGTTCATTTATAATAAATTGGATCTATATAAATATATATGGCATAAGATCAAAATTAAACTAAGTTAAAACATAACTAATAAATAAAAAGGTTTACATATAAATTGGTTAGCTACTATATGAATTGTAATGATTAATTAATAGGTAACTTTCCTTTATGTGGATACATATTATAATTATTTTTACAAAGCAATATTAATACATTTTATAAGGTGACCTTAAAATATGGAGTTATATAGTTAAATAGTTATGTAAGATATAATATTAAAAATAACATGCATTTATTGATAACAATAACAGTATTAATGTATAGATTATAAGGATAGATCCAGGAATAAGTTCAAGGGTGGTATGAACCCAACATATTAAAATAAAACTATTAAAATGTCCCATTTAAAATAATTAAATTTCTTTATTTTTATATAAATTTGTCTCCATTCTTTAATTGGACCATGTTTCTTCTAAATTTCTGAAAATCTGCTAAATATTAAAATACTTAGTTTAGTGTCACTTTGAAGTTATTATATTGTATATTAATATAAAAAATTAAATATTGTTATAAGTATTGTAATGCTTAAAAATAGTTGTTAAAAATATGTATATGCAAATATATACAGCTCCAGCCATTAGTATCTGGACAGTAAGAAAATTTTAATTTTTTTCTGTTATTTTTATTATTTTATAATTTTTATTGTTTACAAGCGATCTATTT
>JAUZND010004382.1:0-11739 GCA_034780555.1 Coelogynopora nodosa
GTATGGTCTATTTTTAGCCATGACTCATGAATCTATTTATAAGTGTGGTCGAATCCACTCTTCCTATACTACTCATAGCAATCGGTAATTCGGTAATAACGGTAATAACGGTGATTCGGCAACACTAACATTTTAACAATTATAAATATAATCGTTTGTTTCAGTGTCTTCAAAATTAACCATGAGTATATTTCACATATGACGTAAAATATTTAAAAAATAGTAATATGTATAATTAAACCACATATTAAGAATAGCATTGTATTAATTCTGTCATTAAATCTGGATGAATAGCCGGTAGGCCTACCTATAAAACCTCTTAAATCTTAAATTTTAAAATCCAATAGCGCACTCGATGCTGACATTAGGCGTTGACAAGTAATTTTTATTAAACATTATATGTTTTTCATTTTAATCATAGTTAGTTGTTTTTTTATAATTAAAGAAAATGAAGAATAAACTTGCAAAATTTTACTTTAATGTCAATTTGTTTAGTCAAATAAGGTTAAGTTTAATATGGCTATTTTTGTACTAAATATTTTTTTAGATTAATTATTGTGATTATTCTAATAAAAATACAAATAAGTAAAAAATATAAGAGTTTAAAGTGTACAGAAACAAAGCATAAAATATGTTATGAATAAAGTAAATGTATATATTACATATATGATACATAGACATTGAGGTAAAAGAACATACAATGAAAATCCCTTTAAATATTATTCATGTATAAATTATGTGTAAATGTTTAGAAAGTTGTATTAAGGCACATATTGTAAATGCAGCGTTAAATATAAAACGGAACACGACATTCTTTAAAATAATCGGGAAAGACTTATAAAAAGTAGATGTTTTATTGATAGTGACAAAAGAAATAGGATAATGAATCATATTTTTTAAACATAACTATCTTAAGTTGAGTTAAGCTGTTTGCATTTCTAGTGATTGATAAGTAATAGTTTTAATAAAATGCATATTTTTTAATAGGTTCAACAATGAAGTATATGATACACTTCCGGGTGAAACGTTATCGACTTCGAATCCAACCTCACATTTTCCTAATCTAAATGTGAAAGAAATTTCTTCAGAGTAAGTAAAACATAATATTACGTGTTTTATTGATTTAATAATTTAAAATGTTTCTAATTGAAATATTTTCATATTCAAATAATCGCATGAAAATTATCAAAACTTGTGATTCGAAACATCAATAAATTTGTTAACAACATCAAAACATCAACAACTTGTTACAAATTATAGCTTAGCATAGATAATACGCCCGCTTTTATTACTTATATTAAATATTGAATATATTGTAGTATGTAATCTAGTATATATTAGCCATTAGGCATAACTAGTAGGGTTGCCCGTCGATGCTTCACTATTTTTTTCTTAGAAAATCGACCTTGTCAAAATTAAATAAAAACTATTAAAAGGTGATATTTTTTTCATAAATATAAGGAACCACATTCAGTTCTCCCAGAAAGTACAGATGAAGAGGAGTGAGGAAATGTGGATTTTGAGGAGGTGGAAAAAGCAGGAAAGGGAAAAGAGGATAAGATGGAGGGAGCATGGAAGGGGAACAAGAGGGGGGTAAAAGTAGTGAGAAGGAACGGGTCCATGAATTTATGGTTTAAATAGCACTCTTATATGTTATTGTAATATAATTATGTCAATAATGTTTAGAGTACAACTTTTTGTATTATAGAATTACATTTAATTAATTAATTTAATAAATTAAAATAATAAATATATAATAAATACACTAGGAAATGTTTAATAAATACTGTAATTTGTCAATGCTATATTGTATTACTGTTTTTATAATTAACAGCTTGAATAATGGAGAAGTGAACGTGGTTGTTAATAACAATCCCCACATACAACCATTAAATGTCTACGAGGAATCTTCAGTGTGAGCAATGAACTTATTGATATGTAATGTGTAAGCAGACTTTTTAAGTTAATGACCTGCTCGTTGAGATCTATTGTCTCAATCGTGGTTAATTTAATTGACATGTACTTTTTTGTAAAAAGTATAAATTTTCTTCTGATTGTTATTTTATGATTTGACATATATGCAGTACATTTTTTGCCAATAAAGTTCACAATAATGTCTTCGTATACTATAGTTTCATTAAGATAGTATCGTTTTCATTATAACAGATATGACAATGAAGTTGTGGATGATGTGATACACTATGAAAATAGTCAGACTCAAGATGTTCTATCAGATTTTCCTGCAATCACGAATATGAACGATAAAACATCCGTGTAAGAAATTGTTAGTTATTATACATACATAAATGTTATCAAAATATATTGTAGGTCGGCGACTAGTTTATATAATTGTTAATAACTAAATGACGGTGATTAAATTTTGAATACTACATTATGAAAATTACACCTATCCAATAAATATACTACTTACATTTTTAATGAAATATTAATAACTTTACCCAGATGGTTAAGATTTCTCGCACTATTACATATACCCACTGTAAAAAGGATATCTCTATCAAATGTGATAGAGCCTAGTGTTCTATGCTTTGATCAATTTCTCCATTTTGGTATTTTTAGAAAGCTGACATTATTTATATAAAGTAGAAAATACAAAAAAATATATGCATTATATATCTATATTAATATATAAAATAAAAATATATAATAAATCTATATATGTCTAATATCTACATTAACGAATAATCTTACGATAGACATTTAATTAAGTAATTATAAGAAAGAAAAATTATACAAAATACATTTTGAACTAAAATATATACAATATACGCATTTTTGAAAGACCATTTCACATTATAGTAACATGCTAATTTTAATAAAATATTTAATATCATACTTTACTTTTGATTAGTATTTTTCAAATATTATATCACCGATTTATAAATATCCACTTTTATTTTTATCATATGTATACGAATTTGATACACAAACTTATGCGATTGCGACTTGATTATTGTCCCACAAACAATCTACGCATTTTAAAATACTTATTATATAATATATCGTAAAAATATTGAAACATAATAGCATAAATTACACATTAGTAATATCGTTTTAAAAAACTGGATGACAAATTGTTGAGTGCCAAATTGTTTCAATTGTTTCATTTAATTTGAAAACTGATTATATCATTAACTCAATATGATCAACAAGCAAACATTGGTCAATTTTGTTCAACTATTATTATGAATAGTGAAGGCGTAATTTCTTATTTATTTTATTTTTAAAGTTGTTAACATGATAATGTAAAATGTGTGTCTAAATATTAGATCATAATTCTGATAGGACAACTGTTGAACGCCAAACAATACACCATATTTTATTTGTCCTTTTATAAATAGGTGTACAGATTAGATTAAATGGGTACACCTTATTGAATCAACAAAGGATTCTATGGTTATTTAATTCCAAAAATATTCTTATTTTAAAACATGTTTAAATTTAAGCTGTTTTATATTTTTAATATTACTGACGTATTTTTATGAGTCATTTAGTAAACCTGTATATTTGGATTCAAGTATAATTATGTAAATTTTAAAATTTTAATTAATTATAATTCAATAATCGCAAATATTTCGAACTCTGATGATATATCAGTTCTCTTCAAATATATAATTACTTTTATTATTATTGTTATTATCTTTTAAAGCCTAAAGGGTTTTTCTTATTTATTTTTTAGTCCTCGTTATTGATTAGTACAAATCTATTCAATATTGAATATAACAATTGTCATTAAAGAATATTTTCTTTCTGACTACTTTTTCATGTATATAATACATCACGATTTAAGCACATCAAATCGTTTTCACATCTTTATATTTTACAGATCTGAAAATAGCTACGCAGAATTGCCTGCAGTTAAACAACAGTTGCCAAAATTGGAAAATGATTATTTAGAACCGTCTTTCACGTTTCCTAGAAGTCATTGTCTGGACAAAAGTATTTTATTTGATGACGTAGAAGCAACCACAAATAGTGAAACTTGCGAAATATCAGCTAAAAAAGATGACAATCTCACGCCTATTTGGAAAGTGGTCGACGTTTCAAATGATTAAAATAAATAAGCGAATAATTTTTGAAATCGCTTGATATCGACTTATATTTTATTAACCTAATTAAAAGTGTTTAATATCTTCTTACAACCAATATCTATGCCAACATTAATAATAGCTTTACATTAGTTTCTATCTATTAGATATATAAATAAATATATATATATACTTATGTGTTTAGTATTTCCAAAAATAAATGTACCTACATATAAAGACTGCAAGGTCAATCTGACCGTATGAAACAAAACATGATAAAACAGATGTTATACATAAACTTATTTAACAGACAAACATACAGTATATATAATTATTGTTTGATATTATATATATAATATATATCCTACATAATATCAAACTATAAAACCATGAATTAATAGTTTATGGTTAGAAAAACAAGATGTAATTTTACATCCAAAATGATGGATAATAATACTTCAATATTTTACAGAAATATTATTGTTGTATATTATGATATGCTAAATTGTCAATTACGTATAGAAGTATTTATTAACAGTATATATAATAATTTTAGTGAATGAAAAACAAAATATGAATTAAATCAAGATAAACAATAGGGTAAAATTGTTACAACAAGTTATATATTACAAACAAATCATTAAGCAGATTTGAAAAGTATTTATGTAATTTACAAACTATAAAAAACTATAAAAAATATTTGACTAAATATCCACGACGTTTATTGGTGCCAGTAGGACTTCGAGTCTTAAGGAAAGAAATGAAAAATCTTCCTGTGAGAGTCGATAATCTCGATGTTACGAATCTTGCCCCTTTGGATCATCTTTATGTCAGATTTATGGCCATTAATTCTATCGGCTACTGAATGTTTTGTTTCACCTATGTATAGTTTCTCACATTTTACACAGGTGATTGCATATATAGATTTCTTGGTAGTACAATCACCTGTGTTTTTTATTTAAAAATTACGCTTTGACAATTTATTTATAAAATCACATGTTTCTTTAAAAATATTGCATGTTGGACTGCTGTTATTACAATTAAAAGTATCTGTACGTATTTTACGGTATGACATAATATATATAGTATGCTATGTATGCCGAACGTTTTAATAAACCTGGCCATAATGAAAATGACATGAAAGTAACGCTAATAGATACCAACCCAAACTGGTCTAAAGATGATTGACTCTTACGGAAAGTTTTTTGATTTCTTTCCTTAAGACTCGAAGTCCTACTGGCACCAATAAACGTCATGGAGATTTATTCAAATATTTTTATAGTGGTTTTTAGTTTGTAAATTACATTAATATTTTTCAAATCTGCTAAATGATTTGTTTGTAATACATAAATTATTGTTGACATAATAAAAAACTAAATATACTCAAATGAATATCTCTTTCAAGACATTACACTAAAATTGATTCCGTTTTCCAGCTGTACGCCAACTATAGTCAAGTATATTGCAGTAATCACAAGTTTTTATATTTCGACAGCTCGAGCATTGCCGATGTACTCGATCATGATATGGAGAATATTTGAAAATGGTTGGACTGGACGTCTTCGCATCCACTTAGTGGTTAAATAAATGAATTGATAAACTCTTTTCGGAATTTCCAACGTATAAGTCTCTTCCCTGTCGCGTTATTGTATAAATTGAAAACATTCGTTGACACGAATTCCAAAACACTGCAATCGCTTTAAACCTTATTTGACAAAATAAGAACGTACCATTTGATCCAATGTCTACTGCAAACAAACATTTTACTGTTCTAAACAGTTATAATGTTAAGTCACATTCATGTCTAGTTGAAAGAAGATTACATATTTTACTTTTTTAGCCCTGTAGCTGGTATGAAACTTACAGTTTTCTTCTTTGTGCAGTTTGGTAAGGACACTGTTATTTTAAACGTATCGATTCAACTTTGTCTGATTTAATTGTACCAATAAGTGAAGTTTTTCATTTTGCTAGCTTCTTGCATGGTGTAAGTGAAATTAAATAATTTTAAATTGTAATGTTGAACCCTTTATTTTTAAATATGTTTCAGTTAGTTGCATATTATAGTCACCAGTTTAGGGGTTGAATATTATCTTTGACATTGTGAGTAGTAAATATTTACTATTTACTTCAGAAAGACCCCCAAATCTTCATGCCATACATTATGTATCAGGCATATTTTGTATAAATATTATCTTAGTTGAGAATAATTGTTCGTTTACTGTATAATTTTTTTACTGGAGTGTAGTTTGATTATAATATAGTTCATCCACAGTCTCTTCTCCTTTAATAACATCATCTCTCGAATCGTTTTAGTCTTTTTTAGTGTTATATCTATTACCCATTGTTGCACATAACAAATTATGCTAAACTCTCGCTTAATTATCGAAATTTTATAATTACGAATGAGGTATAAGTTTAGGTATATGTATATTTAAAGATTGAAGATTTTTTTTGTTTTAAATATCTTTCTATAACTATTTAAAAATATACTGCGCACATATTTTGTGATATTAGATTTGGAAACGCAGACAGATATAAAATACTATTTAGACATATTAAATATAAATAATTAAATAGTCTAACTCAACAATTGATTAGTTTATTAAAAATAAATTACAGCGGATGTATCAAATCAAAAGCAATATCTCATAATCAAGGCTGTACTATCTTTTTAATAAATCAAATTAATTGTAATTTGGATTTTTCAATATAATTCAAGTGTTTATTGCTTTTTACTCATCATTAAAAATAAAATAATAAGGATTAATTATATTTAATTGCTTAAAAAAATACGCGAGAAATATCGCAAAATATTATAGTAATAATCATTTAATTTTGTAGAATAGCTTCGGAATGTTTTATACAAATAAAAGATACTGAACAAATAAACAAAACACAACAATTCCATTAACAACTTAACTTATACACAATATAACAGACCTACGCTACGCTTTTAGAGAATTCTAAATCACAAACCAAAAAGAAGAAATATATTATATATTATATGTCTACATACACACAAGTACACAAGCACACAGAAATAATTTACAATTTACATAAATAAATATACAATTATATAAAATTTAAATTTTAAAATTTAAAACGCAAAATAAATAGATCTATGTATAGTACAACTATAAATGGATGTGTAAACGTTATCGATAGTTTTATGTATGCCACCATTACCGCAGATTCAATCTCAGATTCGAATCAGATTGAATCAGATAGAATCAGTTAAATCAGATTCAACTGTAAATGCAAGTGCTAATTGAAAGTAAAAATATAATTACTAATTTAACTGCAAATTTTAACTGTAAATTCAACTGTTAATTCAACTGCAGTTTCGAACTCAGATTAACCGCTAATTCAAACGCCAATTTAACCGATGATTCTATCTCAGATTCAATTATAAATTCTATTTATAATTCTACCTAGAATTCAACTGTCAATTCCACCGCCGAATCAATCGCAGACACAAATATTAATTCAACTGTTAAATCAACCATAGATTCAGGAGCTGAATCAAACTCAGATTGAACTGTGGCGAATTTAATCACAAATTCAACTACTAATTCATTCACGGTTTCTATTTTATATTTAACAATAAATTCAACTGCTGAATTCTATTTAAAATGCTATAGCCTATTTAACCGTAGATTGAAAAAAATAGATAGTTAATTATATATTTATTATACATCCATTAATTATATATTCTTTGAATACAACATTCACAATCAACAGCCAATTCGAATTAATTAAACCATTTCAATGTAATTTTAATAAAATGTTTTATTTTAATTTAATTTATCAACAAATTTATAGAATATTCCAAAATTATTTATTCGGTAAAAATAGCTCTGAACAAATTGAAAAAGTAACAAAATGACTATAAAATTTGTATTATTGATATTTATTGTTTACCGTTCACAATCATATTGAATGAATTTACTGTTGAAAATGCAGCTAAATTAGATGTTATATATTTTTTGTATTAGCGCTTGAATTTACAGTTAAATCTGATTTAAATAAGCGGTGAATTTTGCGGTTGAATTTTCAGTAATAAAAATATTAATAATATATGCAAAATTTAATTAAATTTTCCAACATGTGTATAGATATAGATAATTGTAGCTTATAATAAATTGACAATCATTTTGTTTATTTATTAGCAACATAATATTTGAATAGAATTGTTGCATGTTTTACATTCATTATATTGTTATTATTATTTAAAATGTGACTTGAAACTAACATTAGTATTGCACTATTGAATTTACTGATATTATATAGTTACAGTTACATATTTAAGTATATATCGCACCAAGATATTGTAAAAATGTTTTACTTATATAAAATGAGCAAATGACCAATGAAAATTAATGGAATTCGGTTTAGTATTCATATAGTGCATTAATTACTTACCTTTCAAAGTTTAAATGTTTAAGTCATCTTTCATTAAAACAGTTAACATCTCTAAGATCTTACCTTTTAAATGACAGACATCATTTGATAGTGAATAGTAAATATGTATTCAACAATTTATAAATATATATATAAATATAAGCATAAATAAAATTTAATCTACTAAGTTTTTATATATTCTAGAAATATGTGCAGTTTTGATTATTTTATTACATCATACCGGTTAAAAATTTCAATTATCAAACGTTTTAAAGTTGGTTTATATATATATTAAATAAATAAATCAGTGTTTTTAAATAGCACATATTAAATTGTTAGGAAAATATTTATATGTAATCTGAAATCTTTCCTGTGGTGTATTATGTCACAATTTCTTAATGCTAATTTAAGTTAAACAAAATTACAATAAATACTTCTTTAACAAATATTAAGAAACATCCGTCACCATCAATCTTTTTACCTTATAAATATAGTCTATGTATATTTATAATATAAATATATTATTTAACAGTATGATTTATCTTGTTAAATAAAAATTGTTACCTGTATTTGTGTACCAGTATTGAATAGACAACCTGTAAAAAAGAGAAAAAAAGTAACATTCCCAATGATAGAAATCTCTTACAATATTATCATATAACTTTGCATAAAAATTATCAACTATTTCACTTTAGTCAATTTTATAATTTGTTAACTTTTTTAATATTGTCAGTGACGTAAATATATCAAATTATTTTCTTTTTTAAAACAAGTTGTTTGTTTTTATAGAAATATTTCAATTTATATTTATTTATATATTTTCATAAATATTAAAAAAACAGTTTTCAATATAAATCTATCAATAATATTAGTAATAAGATATTTCTATTTATAAAATATTTACTTAATTAAATTTACAAAATATTACAAAAACATAAATTAAACTAAGCTAGCCGACGAAAACAGAGGTCTGAGGAGGCTATTAATATTTTATATAATTAAATGTATACTCATGTAATTAATTTTTTATCCACAATATACGTATCATTAAATTTTAAATATAAAAGCTACTCACATTTAATAAAAAATTGTGCAATTACTATAGCATAATATAAATGAAGTAAAAGCGACCTGCTCGGGACATTTTAAAATTAGTACCAAGTTCTAATTATGAAGTTTGCCTATTCAGTTCGGTGTACAATAGAAAAACTTGGTGAACAATGTAAAAAAATAATGGAATATAAGAGAACATGACGTTAATTAAATTTGTTTATATTTTTCTGTCAAATTAAATAATATTTATTTATTTATTCGCCTAAATCATTTTGTTATTGTCAGAATTATGATTAAGAATTCAATTCAGCATTATAGATTACCTCAACGGCTTCCCCAGTGTTTTCTTCAAGTCATCTAGACTTAGTTCATCTCCACCCAAACCAAAGATTAAACAATATATACCTTCTTCATTTTAATTCACCTATAATCCAATAATATTTCGAAAGATCTCCCTTGGTTTTATGACAAGTCTTCTGTATATTACTAATTGTCACCAAAATGTAGCATAAACGTAGCATCAATGTTACTTTCTTACAGGTTCCTGGCTTTTCTATCATTCTTAAAGGTTGTAGATGTTAGGCTTTTGAACCTGGAAATGGCATTATTGCTATATCGCGGAATTTTTATTTCACAGCTAGCACTGTTAATCATATCCCGGAAATTGTTAAATGTAATGCTAATGACATTGTTTTGCCATTTTTTCCACAATTCAATTCCTTCCTCTGTTGTGTTTACCGATCTGCTTTACAGCTTCTAGTTCTTACCTGAGTCCAATATATATTTAACCCTGTTCTCTTATTGAATAACATATCTCAGGCTGGAAGCCTCATCACATCCAGCATATATGACAAAATCAAAAAGAGAATTTTTAATGTGTGAAATCTTCCTTCTGCTGGATACCCAGAATTTTATAGCTGCATGGTTTACAAATCTGTCATATTAAGTCTTACGTTTTGAGAATTTTTAATTGTTGATATTTAACAAGCTCTCCGGTATTGTTGGGCGTCCGATAAAAGATCATTGACAGCATTCTTTTTCCAGAAGATGTATTAAACTCTTCATAATGTATACGTATCTCGCTCGTGCGTATGTTTTCACTTCAACAGATTTTTTTACCCCAAATCAGTCAAAACTGTGTCTATAAATGTATCTTTTATTTTGCGAGCACTGAATGTTTCGAAACGAATATTATCCGATTTGCTTATACTAGCATCTAACCCCCTGTTTTTTATTCTTCTAGTCTATTTTTCTATTTTTTAGCATGCTAATATTATTTGCTGGTAATTTATACTTTTAGTTTACCTTCAATAACTATTTTTGTTTTGTGGAACAATGAATATAATATTTTTATATTATCATTTATGAATCTATATTATTAGACCTACTTGTCTTATTATTAAAATGTTAATGTCACTACAATGTGATTAAAATGATTAAATACATATTTAATGTGTACGACTTATTTTGTGTTGAATGTAAAATTTTAATGTATACAATAGATAATAATATAGTGACAATTTTTTTATATTTATTCTGCTATATTTTTATAATTAATGGCTTTGTCTCCGGTGTCTAGAGACTAATCAAATGTCGATGCGGCAAGACGTATTTATTATATCTATAAAGTTACTCTGCGCTGGTTGCTGTGTCCATCCAGGTCAAGTCTACAATATCATTTGGAGAAGTGTGATTTATTGTTTTTCTATAAACCGCATAATTATATGTTGAAGTCACATCTGCCTCAATGGCAGTTATCTCCAAATAAAGTATACCCTGTAAAGGAACACATTACATTGCAAAATATATCAACAATGTGACAAGACTAAATTATACTATTTATAAATATTGTGTTACATAGAAATAAAACATATCAAATGAATGCAGCAAAATAATTTGATTTGAGACAAAAGAAATGAGAAACGTGAAGAAAGGAAAACCTAAACGCATTTGTTTATTATGTCGAGATGTTTTCAATTTTTGAGTTATCAATGATGACAATGACAAAAATTAATAACAAAATCCATAAAAAGCAGGCGTCCATATCAATGGAAACTTCGTTTATAATGTAGTATGAATGCTTTTCATTAGACAATATAGGGCTACTCTTATTTAGGTGATGTTGATGCAGTTGAAAATGAATGCCACTAAAACATTTATTTCATATTAATACAAAATCAATATAATTCATATGTATCTAGGCATTATTTAATATACTCATGTTAGTGTATCCCCC
>JAUZND010004383.1:0-11738 GCA_034780555.1 Coelogynopora nodosa
GGGCTCCAGCACTCACCAGCACTCGTCTGTCTAGAGGAAGTATGTGAGGTCAACTGGCTCCCCTCATCATAACCGGATGAGGTGCTCTTGAATCCACCAACCGAGAGGCTCCCGGTTTGCGCCGAGGATGTCCGAGTTGCAGACGAACTAGTGGCACTGGCCCCCCCTCCTCCCCCGAATCCCACACTACTCCGGCCACTGCTCGTTCGGAAGTGTCTCACTCCCGTTCCTCTCTCTGCAAAGGAACAGAGAGGATATCGTACATAGAAATGAATAGAGTATAACATGTTGTTATCTGAAATATATATGTGGGATATCCCTTTGGGGCATAATGTTATACTTGTTTATACTTTGATTACGTCACATTGAACTACAAAAGACACCCCTAAAACACTCCACTTGCCATGATCGCCAGGATTGCTGATTGGCCTTCGCTGCTGCTGTCCCAGTGAGTTACACAATCCGGATTGAAGATCTGGGCCGCCCTGAGTTATCGGCTAGAAATGGAGAGGTACCGAGAAATCTGTTATAATAAAGTGAACCAAGTGGAGAATACAACTGAGCGAAGGAAAACTAGTTCCGCATTGCTACACGTATATTAGGTAGACAGAAACGCAACTATCGCCTTTTCATCATGAAATCTTCTAGTGTTTTTACTGTAATAATAAGGCTTCAAAATTAACACCTGAGTTAGTTTATGGCTACCATGTTGACTGAAGATATGAAATATTATTTTAGAAATTAATAAATATAATTATTGAAAAATAAATTAATCAATAGCTATAATCCGCATCGATTTTATACAATAATTATTCTAAACGCTTTCAATTTTATAAAATAAAACTATATTTGTAATGTATAATTTGACTTCTCAAAGTTCTAGAGCAATTTTAATCTTATTGGATCTCTCAAGTAGCACGTTGTATATTTACTTGATAATAGTTGAAATAGCTGGATAATTAGAACATAATAACTTCGCCAAAAAAACAACGTGCTATCCTGATGTCATCTTTTTTTAACTCAATGTCAACATTCGACATTAGGGATGGAGTGTCTGTTTATTTTCAACAAGTTGGCGACAGTCAACATCAAGGTGTGAAATAGATGGTCGATTAATTCCCCTCAGAAATAGAGGGTAGTTTTCTATATCATAACAAAACGGTGCTGTTTAGTGAGAAAATAAGTAAATAATCTGGCAAATTAAGCACCCATAAAACTTCCAGTTGATAATATGATTTTAATACACTAATAAAACATGACATTTACATATGACTAAATTAAAAGTGAAGAGAAAAATACTAATTTGTTCCTGGTCCTATACAGGACAGGTTGTTAGAAAAATATTCTATAAACTGTTGACAGTTTCGAAAATTATACTAATGAATCAATTTCATATTAAAATTTAAACATTGTGATGCGGTGGAAGATGCAAAGCATATATATTATTAATACTACAAAAAGGTTTAAGAAATTCATATACCTGTTTTATATTATAGCAACCAATGCGTTAATCCATTATTAATAAATTTATATATATATACTACTAATATAATATTAATAGAATACAAATTTCATCATAACTAGACCATATTATATATATATATATGTGTTTGTAGGTATATAATAATTGTTAGATATTGTTAGTGCGAGCATTACCAGCCTGTATTCAGTAATATTTTGTAAATGTTGTTTTACAATAGTTTTCCTCATCTGTAAGACAACGAATTAGACACAATAGATTTACAATATTGAGAAACTGAGATAAACAAGTATCAATAAATGTAATCATTAATTACTACCGGGTTTTTAATAACACATAAATATGTGGTATACAAAGGGCACTGATTTAGGAAATAGAAATCAACCCGACTTCTTCTACAGGTTTCCACCGATGTTTTTAAAAAATTTAACAAACATTTTAGCAATGCAGACATGTATGTGGACATATTTTGTAGGGTTTGCTACGTGGAGGGGGTATTTTTACTCAATCATAATCAAATGAATTACGATCTGATCATATGAAAATATGTTGCTTACAATAAGCATGACTAAACAATTGCTTCAATATATTTTTTGTTACTTCAAAAGAGATAAAAAATACTTCGGACTAACATCTCATATTTAACTATGAAAGTCGCCGATTTTGTTAAAATGTTGTTTATTTGTAAGAGAGTTAAAAAGTTTATACAAAACATGTTAGATTAACCCCTCCATGATATATTATCAAATATACATTTTCTTAAAAACAATTTTTAATCTCATCCAATTAAGATTTAACTATAGTAAAAACATAATCAAATGCCATAAAACTTGCTACCTCTCATTTAGTAAATTAATACCTTTTTAAAATAATTTATTTAGAATATGAAAAGCTTATTTTGAAAATAACATTTCCAAATCAATCAGAATTTATCAGATCATGTATAAAACCTAAATTTCGCATATGAACTACTCAGTTCAATTTCAATAATAATATGTAATTATAACCTAATAAATAGTGGATATTAAAAAACTGTTCTCTGAACATATGTATTTAATCTAGTACAAATCTGTATACATTTTCATTCACTTTGTATTTAAAAAGATGTCACAAATAAAATACTTTAATGAAAAATGTAAACCTTGTGAACTACTAGAAACTTGGGAAAATGTCCCAGTGAATAATTAAATAGTGCAGGAGTAATACAAATATGAAAAGTGTGGTGTCAAATTAACCCCACTCATCGTTTTAGTTCTAAGAAGTAAATACCTTCCGGTAGTTCTAGGGTTCATTTCTAAATTTAATTATAATTTGTTATATAGTATGAATTTGTATTACATGTACTGTATGACCATTACGGATGAAAAAGGAAGTAGGCTTTATTGAAATTTAATAGGAAGTGTGTTTGTCTGCAACAGTCTCCTGTTATGTGTAGGCTATTTGTACTAAATGTTAAAAATTCAAATTATTCCTATAATACAAAAAATGCCTAAATATTCATGTCATCGTGTTATGTATAATAGTTAAAATAAATTAGCACTGAATTTTTAATGTTTAATTTTTATTTTAGTGTACTTACTAAGAGAACACATTAAAATGCTTTATGATTATTGCTAGACAGAAACTATAATGTTCCTAATTTAAAAAATAAATAATTTAGAAATGATGGGCCATAGTAAAATAATGGCCAACAACTTTGTTAAATATGATAAATAATGTTAAGTATTATGTATATAACATATTAATTTCTTGAAATCGTATATAAAAAAAATCCTATATGATTTGTTATTTAAATATATAGATTATGGTATACTGCACTAGAATTTCTAAATGAAATAAATAAAATGATTTGTATATTTTTTGACCAAATAAATGCTACATAAAAAATTATATGACGGATATAGTAAGAAATATTTCTACTTTTAAAACTGCCACTGCCTTTGCAAATTTTCCTAAAAGTTTCCGGATACTATGAGTATATAATGTATAGTTATTTGCGTATAATGAGATATACTGTTCTGTTAATTTATATATTGATGTTCTACTATGTAATATTAATACAAACCACAGACAAACATACAAACAACGTTATACTTACTCTATAAAACAAATATCAGACATTTTAGAAACTTCAATCTATAATGGTCAAGGAAACTATAAGAATGAATGCCAAAATATACCACACAAATTGGAATAACTATTTCTTTAAATAATGTAAATAATTGTCTAAAATTGGAAGGCAAATAAACCTTACTTTCGACAATCGATATCCCGACGAAAAGGACGCCAAAGATGGCGGCTGGGGTAGCACAGCAGAAAGTTCCCCAGAAACGACGGCGGCATTGCTACGACAAGTATTGCTACCACTGGGCGTAGTGGTGACAGTTGGCGTATAGGGGGACACAAAGAGGGAGTCGAGACACAGACTTCTCTCAGGACCACGTTGCATTTGTTGAAATCGTTGCGAATCGGCACGCGAGTTTAAACTCGATGAAAGCATTGTGATTATGTCTTGAATATACTATCAAACTATTTAACTGTTTCTAATAATATACCTGAAGTATATAACCAACTTAACTAAATATTTCTACTTGTACCACAGAGATAACTATGCCACCATTTTTTATTCAATCTCTTTTAACAGAATCCAATATATATATTCTCAATTCAGTTACCGCGAAAGACTCAACTTCAGTGCACGACCAAGGATACCCAGGAAATCAGATGTCAAGTATACTGAGGAAAGTAACCGTCACTGTGACCTATTTCAAATAGATGTCGGAAGTGAGACTATATAGTTGATTCACAATAGATCTCCCAATGAGTTGTGCTAATTGGCTACTAAGGTGAGCTTAGTAAACATTCGTTCCCTCTCGGTAATGGCAAATTGAGAAGAGGCGTAATTAGTATAAAATGATTAAATATAAAGTGAGCTAGGTGAACTTAACTATACTTGTACAAAATTAACCATCGTAACATTGTTACCATCGTTCTTTATCGTTAGAACAGCGAACTGAAAAAACTTCAATAAAATGTATACTATTACTTACTAGTAATACTTCAACTAAGTATTAAAAAAATGCTAGTCACAAAGTTGGAATGCATAAATTATATTATATGTTATGGTGATGTACAGTTAGATGATAATATTAATGGATTATGTGAATAATAAACCAAATTTCTGAAGAATAAACTAAAACTAATGAAGGTAGCCTACATTTGTAAAGGTTGAGAATTGTAGATGAAAATGAATAAAGTATATTCAATAAAAACACATCATTTTTCAAAAATTAACCAAAAATGGATAATTATTAAAATATATACATAGGTATATTTTTACGTATCTCTAAAAATATACCAAACCTGATAGTACATCTATTAAATGATCATTTTCCATTCTAGAAACTGTAGAAATATTTTGTATAAAAGATGCAAATTCATTGGATATATAATACATTTGTGACATGTTTATCAAAGAAAGACAAACTGTAACAGCTAAAGTACTTACAGGTAAATATGGCGGCAGAATTTGTATTCATGTATATTCATTTATATTCTTAATATAAATCTATATTCTAATTACTGTATTAATATTACTGTGTTATTTTAAGTTTACTGTTACTTCTGTTTTAATGCATCAAATATTGTTATGTAAGAGCTTCGCTCAGGTCGGCTTTCAGAGTCGTATATAAACGCCGACTTTGCTAGTGTAAAGTTAGAACAAGCATTCTCCCGAATAAAGTTGGTTTATACTTCACGTCAGACTTATCTTTTCTTCTCCGGTTTCACAAACGCATCATAAAAGGTCGAATAAATAGATATGAATAAGATGAGCAATTTTGCCAATGAAGAAGTTACAATAAATCTATTATAGATACACTGAATACGGGAAAGCATTGGATATATTGATTAAATATAAATTTAAAAAATCAACTTATCAGTTAACTTAGATGTATTTATCTAAAATAAATGTTGGCTGTCTATATCTTCATTAACTTGTAAAATAACGATATGACAGACTATAGGATTTTGTTTGGAGTACAATTTATAGATCGGTAAGTGACAACTTGACAAATTAATGAATGCTCTGCTCGTTTATTGAGAAAAAATGCAAGCTATATTAACCATCTTGCCATTTCAGGAAAAAAGGGGAAAATTTTTACTTTTTGAGAGAAACATTGTTTCGGGAATAAAATATTCCGAAATAAAAGTGATATCATAGCAAAAAAAAAAGAAAAAAAATTAATATGTGTTGCCTTCTTCATTAATAAAACCGTAACAAAAATATAATGCATACGGTTTCTAGAAAAGGGAAACAAATTATTAAAATGTGTCCCTTTAGGATAATGGACGAATAGTTTATAACACTTTCGGGGAAAAGTAATAATACATTTTGAAATTGTTCCCTTTTTGAAAAAGTGAAATTATATTATAAAAGAGCATTTCCATGAAAAAATATACTATAAATGCCTCTTTTCATGTAGAAACAGCACATTTATAATGCAAATTTCATATTATATACAAGAGAAAAAGCTGACTATGCCACTGATTATACACTATAATAAGGGATAGAATAAATTAAATGTATTGATCAAAGAATAATAAAACCAAAATAGACACACGTCATATCAGATAGCATTGTTTAGATATAATGTTAATGAAAGAATGAACAAAAATCTCAACAGACACACTACAATGATTGGGGATAGATTATGAACACACTATGTTGGTCAATGAACAAACCAGTGATAGTGGACGCATATTGGGTAGTCAGAGTTGGTTAGATGATAAATGAAGAACAAACACAGAAAGAGATATATTGGACACACAAGGCTATAATAAGAATCAGTATGAAACGCTACATATGATAGGGTTTGAATCTGTTAAATATTTCGGTGAAATAAACGACACACTATTACTCAGGTAGTAAAGAGTCGATAATACCACAATTAGATTTAAAAAATCTCGAATATTCATGACTTGCCCAATTCGAGTTCAAAACAAAAGACTGGATGAAATTTTGACTATAGTGACATTTACTAGGTCAAAAGAAACTGGCTTCATACCGTTCAAATATTTGTCAATGATTGATTAACTTTTACCAATTTAGGGATTATCGATTCTTTATTGACTACTTCCTGACAATGGTTCACCTGTTTGGCAGAAGAACGAAGATGCTCAAATTGGCCAAACAATGAAGTTGGTTCAATTGATAAGCCAAGATTGGAACGAATGACTGCAGTCTATAAGTGTTCAACCAGTACTGAGTAAATTAATGCTATGCAGCTATGGATAAATATCGTTGAATGAAGTCTACAATATACTTATTTAATTTTTAATATATATGTTAACAACATAAATACTATAGTGATTGATGATGACAATTGATAATGATGCATAATGAAATATCTTTAAAAAATATTAATTTTTCTCCTTGTCCTAACATATTTCGTAAAACAATATCAACAGTTTCATATATAGACTGAAAATATATATATTTAATTACGGAGTATTAACAACTTTTATGAAAATATATTTTTCTAATCTTGCTAAAATGGGTTCTTGGTCATTACGGAACCGTATCTAAAAATATAATAAGAGTGGTGTTCAGCATGTAAGGGGCACACTAAAATTTTAAACAATATATTTTTCAGTGAAATTTTAGTGAATTAAAAAAATAAGTTCATCAATTGTGAGTGAGAAAATTTTAGCTTGACTTTCCAAGGCACCCACTGCAGTAATTATTATAATAAATTAAAAATACAACATTATTATCTTATATCATATATAAATAATAACAAATTTACAGTGAGTCATAAAAAAATATTGATTAAATAATATGATTCTTTATGTTCATGATACCTTTTTTGAAAACAAAATGCAGATTAAAAAAACATTGCCAGAAAGCTAATAATATAAATAAATCAATCTGTTCAAAATATAAAATAGGAAGGACTTTCTTTTCAGTTCATTTTAAAATTGTTGTCATTATTTGATCACTTAACATAAATTTAACAAATATAATTTTAGATTAAAACATAAGTTTTTTCATAGATAGTCAATAATAGTATTTGAATACATTTAAATCAATTAAAAAACAATCATGGAAATATAAAGTTATTATTCTAAAATTTAAAATGATACATGTAGTTGTAATTATTATTTTCAAATATTTTACTTTAGCAAAAACCTAAATTTTTTCAATTATTTTAATTTTTCAAATTATATTATACTGTTTTTGGTACCAAAATATTTTATATTACAAAACCTTTTTAATCAAACATTATGTATAATTTAATGTTGAATACAATAATAACTGCTTATATTTACTATAATTTCATATTTAATTTTATATTCAGACTTTAAAAATATCAAAATGGGTAAACTTCATTTTCTTGGACAGCCTGTCTGAGCATTGGTAAACAGAAAAATGTACATAATTACACAGTGTAATGAAATTGAATGGAAGAATACAGACATACCAGATATAACTGTTAATATGATCCGCCCATATTACACTACTGAAGAATAATAACTACTGCTTTCAAATTAACTGTGAGTTTCATTTTTCTCTCTATAGTCCATAAAAATGTTAATAGCATACATTAGAAACAAAATATGTTGAACTATTATTTACTTATAAGGTGATCAATGCAGTATTAGGAATTTAAATAGATTCCATATAGTGATATTTGACTGATATTCAAATGGTTATTTGAATGAAACCTGGTATTATTATGATATAATAAGTGTTAAACATAGTTAACTGTAGTAGATTCAAAAGTAGTGGCTATAATTACGAAGTAAATTTATATATTAATTTAAATATTACTCTAATAAAAGGATCATTATTGGACTCATAATTAATCAATGTAAATTACAATTACCTTCAAATAACATATTATATATTATTAATACATAATTAATAAATACAAACAAATACAATACAAAAAACAATAACAATACAAATAATACCAGAAACTAATATGGACTACTACACTATTAATAATGTATTACTAAAAAAGTTAGTTATAAGCATTTAGTATTTATGAAGTTAGTTTTTAACTCTTAAGTATACTTATTTATTACTATTATTATCTTTTACTTATAACTTTTTTAAATGTTGAGATATAAAAAATATTAAAACTCATTAATCAAAAACAGAATAATGCTAATACTTGACCAACAATATTATAAAATACTAGATACAGTTGTGAGATTGTACAGTAAGTGATACAAGTGATACATTGACTGAATAAGTAAATATAGTATACAAAAGGTAAATCTATGAAAGTCTGCAAAAAGAGGAAAATTTTGAATGGATGTGAATGTTACAAAATTGTTAGGTAGAAAATTCCAGATTTTTCTAATATTCTTGGTAAATAAAATGTTTTTCAATATCAGTACGAGGATAATAGAGGTTTAACATGTAGGTAAGTTTTTCTTAAATTATAATCACAAGTTACAGAAATTAAAAAATATATTAAAGGAGATATAAAGAAGGTTACTACAAATATTGTACAGATATTATCAACAATGTAACCATTAATGTGATATACATCAGGAATTGATAGGTTACAAGTAGAAAAAATATGCATTTTTTATAGGCAATAATAAGTGTTCAGTGCAGGTGTTTATCCAATTAGTAAAAGAATATAAACAAGTTTAAAATTCAACTGAATCATTAAAGAGAGAGTTGTAGTTTTTCATTTGGAAGTTTAGCAAGTTATAATGTCATTAAAAATGTAGGCTGATAAAGAAAACTTTTAGGACACTGGTTGATACACTGACTTCAACAGATATTGCTTAAACAAGTCTACAATATATAAGAGTTTGCACCAGTTTAGGGTAACTTAAATTATAAAAAAAACTTTTTCAAACTGGATATACAGTGCATTATTTTGAAGTTTGTGATTACAGTAAATAGTCCAATGATTTAAAACCGTCAATAGTTCGGCTTCTGTAGAGCAACAAGATAAATAAGCAAACTGGTCACAAGAAAGCATATTATATGTTGTGAGATATTTAATAAAATTGGATATAAATGATTCCATCAGTTTGCAGAGTATAAACTGATTAGGGACATAGGTTGATAAAAAGCAGTGAGAAAATATTCACCTTTTTTGTATATTGGACAGATGAAGCCCATCTTCTAGGTGTCAGGGATTTTACCTGTGGTCATTGATAATTTAAAAAGATGACTCAAGGGATAAGATATCTAGCTAGACATATCAAATAGAAATTGCATATTTCCATTATTTTTTTATATAAAAAATAATATTCTATCAATAATCAAATTTAATATTTTCATCGAGGAACACTTATCCTTACTATAAAGGAAAATTTATTTTCTTAAACAATGTATATGTCATTGTTTGTATGTATATGCAAAAGTTACCTGTTATATGGGTATATATAATATTGTACATATTAATATCCTTAATTGAAATTATAGGCCTTTATCTCAATTTATTATTATTACTTTTTCTATAATGCAAGTTCTATCAAAATTCATCTGTACACTATTTCTATAATAAACATAAAAACCGAACATAAAATAATTATTTATATAACTAAAATGATTTAAAACAAAAATATGTTATGTCAATTGTATTAATTAAAATGTATAGAATTATGTAATTTTAATTAGCTATTTATATTATTATGTAAACAAACAATAGCCAAAAAAATAAAGATCTGTGTTACCTGCTATGTCATCTAAAATAATTTTGGTTTATATAGTCATCCAAGATAGGCATTCTGGACACTCAAATAAGTCACACTTGACTAGAAACTATTTACTATAAAATAAATATTAAAAAGCTTATACAAAAATTATGAAAATTGTATATGAATATTAATATATTTAATATAAGTATAAAATGTAACTGTAATGTAAAATATAATTTAGTTAAAAAGATAACCTCTGTTATATAGGACAGAATAAAACAATGTATATAAAATCAATATTTAAAGATTACCTAAAAACATATAAAATAACCTATAATAATGTAAATTATGTTTTTACCTAGTATCATTTATATTATGTCTTATTTATAAATATAATAATATAGTTGACAGCCTTTCATACTACATAAAAAATATTAATATATCTAAACTTATAATTTAGAACCAACAAATTATTCCAGTTTATAAGATTAATTCAATATTTATTATTAATTAGTTTATTTTTCAGTATAATTCAATTAGTTTGGATAAACAAATATTTTATAATGGATAAATGTAATAATAAATATGGTCATTTATTACATTGCAATTTTATATATTATTTTATAATAATTTATATTTATCCATAATTTTTAATTATAAAATAATTAAAATTTATATTTATATATTGATCTTATTTATTAATATAATATTACAGTTAAATATAATAAGAATTATAAAGAATTATAAATTATAATTTTAACAATTAATTATTTATAAATACAGGCCTGTATGATATTATGTAGGAGATTATGGCCGCCACTACTATAGCTGTGGCAGTTTTTTGTAAACTTATTAAAAATTATATGAGTATAAGTCTACATGGAGTCACAATCGAGTTTTAGTAAAGACGATAATTAATTACTAATTAATTAATAGTCAAGCTAGTACAAATTTAAGTATAGCCATTGTCATTGTTGAAGTGCTGGGAATCTAGGCTACCTCTCAGGTCCAGTGAAAATGCTTATGTCAGGCATGAAATTCTACTGGGTTTGCTGGGAGATTGAGGCTAAAAGCCATTCTTGTAATTTTCCTAAATATGCAATAAAAAATTACCCTTCTTCTTCTCCCAAATTTTATTATATTTTAGAACTTTTTCTGTACCAAATATGAAAGTTGCCCTAAATTCTATATTGGGATATTTAAAAAAAAAATCCTTTCTGACTATGTTTCTGGTGCATCAATGGCATAAAAAAAATTGGGGTCTTAAACCCCCTAACCTTCTATGATGGGCTTTAATCCCTGGACATAACTGGGGAGTTCAGCCCTTAGACCTTTGTATGTATATTTCTAGGTTTATTTTAGGTGTAATCTCATACCTGTTATATGTAATAGCTACAGAACATATATAAAAACTCCTATGGTCTTAAATACATTTATAAAATGATATATATATTTTTTTTTTTCTTCATTATATTACCTTAATTATATGGTATTTTTATACGAGATTTTAAAGTATTTTTATAACTCAAATTTTGATGAAACTAAACTAGTTGTAAATAGTAATGTATTTAACATACTGCAATATTTT
>JAUZND010004384.1:0-11738 GCA_034780555.1 Coelogynopora nodosa
ACCAGAGGTATTGTTCAGCGTCATATAAATGTGATAAAATTCAATGATGTGAGATTAATTCAAGAAGGATTTAATAACATTTCAAATTTATCTGAAATTTGCGGATCTATTGATTGTACTCATATTAAAAATATAAGACCAGCAGCTACATATTTCCCTAATGAATATACTAACAGAAAAGCATGGCATTCAATTAACGTACAAAGTGTGTGTGATAGTAATGGCAATTTTTTTTATGTTTCATCTGAATGGCCAGGAAGGTCTCATGACAATACAGTATTCAGGCAGAGTGACTTATTTCGAACGGCACAACATGGAAAATTTGAACATGGTTATTTAATAGGAGATGGTGGTTATGCCTAACATTCTTTTTTGATGACGCCTTACAGAGTTTCTTTGACTGACGCTCAAGAACGCCATAACTATAATCTTAGTAGAGCAAGAGTCGTTATTAAAATGGCTTTTAGTCGTGTTAAAAGACGCTTCGCATGTCTTTATCGCACTTTACAAGTTCCTTTGCCAGAAGTAACCCCTGTCATTATGTCATGTTTTATTCTTCACAATATAGCTTTGCTTTATAATGATCCCGATTTTGGAATCGAAGATCAGGTAAATGAAGAAGGCAATAGATTTAATGAACTACCTAACAATATAAACGAAGACTATATTTTTCGACGTGAAGGTAGGATTAGACGAGATAAAATCACCCGTTTATTCGAATAATGTATGCGGCATATTGTGCATTTGAATATTATTCATAAAATATGTACACATTTATTTGACTGTATTATTATTGAATAATTATTATATTATAGCTTACATTCAGATTGTATGTATATATTCATATTATTGTATAATTATATTATATGATATCATACTACTATAGTACTTTTCTTAGAATTGTATAGTGTAATTGTTTCTTTTTTTACATTCATAAACCTAATATTAATAAAAAGAACTATTATAATTCATGTTTTACTTAATTCAAAGTTTTGTTTTAAAAAGAAGTCTATCTCGATATCCATGCATATCTAAAGTCCTTAACAAAATTATGTTAAGATAATTATTGATATATTCCAAAAATATATTCAAAAAATACAATTCAAATCGTCAATAAACGCATTAGAAAACTTAACCCGTTGTGTGATAATTGCAGCTGCTTTGTGGACCCGGGTTTAAAGGGTTAAACAACAATTATTGATTTAAAGTCCCATAGTAGACAGGTACATATCAGAAATACTAAAAAAACGATACCTATAATTTGGTACATGTGTACCTGTCTACTTGATTATAAATTTGAATTTAATTACGTATTTGATAGGCTGTACTTTTACAAAGCAGACAAGTTTAGGGTAGACTTGTCTATTTTTATAAATACCGAATTTAGCTTCTAGACATGTCTGAGGTAGACTTGTCTAGGTAGATTTGTCTATTTTTATAACTACGGGCCATTAATACCTACGAATTAACAAACTCTATTCAAGGACTTTAATTGGTTAACTGTAGAAAAGACTATTTTCAATTTATAAACAATAGGCTACTATACTCGGCGTAATAAATAAGACTTACATCATTTATAACTAAGATTGTATTAATTAAACGGAAATCTAGATTTCGAGATTTCAAGCTGAACAAGAAATATTTAGTAAATTAATTTATCTACTATAATTGTAAAATTAAAAGAAAATTAGGATTATTGCACCTAATGTACAACAAACTTCTGAAACTAAATATCATAAGAGTTACTTACATTTTATTTAAAAATGGCTGATTGTTTCCTATTCGTTTTATGTTATCTTCTAATTAAATCATTATGTAAGTTTTATCTACGTTCTAGTCATTTTCTATATAAATATATACTATAATAAGAATAAGAATATATATATATTTGATATGTACCGACATTATAAAGATCTAATTAATTATTTTTTACATATTATTTATTATGCTCACTATTTAATTGATTTGAACTAAACTATATAAAAGCAACCAAGAAAACATCGAGTTGCAGTGCTAGAAAGAGTACAAACTAAGCAATTGAAAAAAGTAACTTCCAATCGACAATTTAGTTTTCAAATGAAAATTCAAAATAATGACCCACCATCATTTTGATTAAATGATTCAGAGTCTGCTTCAATTTGATTGGCTGATTCTCCACCAGTTTTGATATCACCGCTGATGACGTCAAGAAAGAAATCGGGTGGATTATTGTAAGCTTCACAGGTGTACCCTGAAAGTGGAATAATAATATTTAGGAATTATAAATTCCCTAATGTCTATATTGAATGCACATAAAGGCAAAGTATTTTTTTAAACATGAAAATCCATTGTAAAGTTAAAGCAGATATGATTTAATAAATATGAAAATAATTTTAAAAAAATCATATTTTTTTATAAAAATTTACAAAAACACATCATTGCAATGAAGCTTCTTATATAAAATACTAAGCACTATACAATATAGATTTGATATGATAAAAAACCCATTTTAATAATAAAATTATGCATGATATCGTCAAAACAATATACTAATTACAAAATTCAAAACCCCGTGAATTACATTACAGTCGATTACAGAATATTTTTTTGTCATTTTCATGAAATCTGCAGATATGTCTGAGCTACGATGAAGAGGAAACAGGCGTAAATTACCTCGTCTCTCAAAGTAGGAAAGAGCATCTTGCGAAGATCCGGTGTACACGACGCGTCCTAAATGGAGTAGTGTCATTGAGTCGAAAAGTTTGAATATCGAATAACGGGGTTGGTGGATGGAGAAGATGATGGTGCGACCACGTCGTGCTAATCTATAACGAAAACAAAGGGATTGGACGACATATTAGAGGCATACAGTTCTTTGATTTCAAATTTGTTGTAGGGTTATGTTAATGGGACTACTTAAATATTCTTGGTTAGATGGAACACTTAAATATCCTTGGTTACAGAGACTACTTAAATACTCTTGGTTAGAGGGACTACTTGGTTAGAGGGACTACTTAAATATCCTTGGTTAACTGGATTATTTAAGATAATTGAGGTTTAGATTTAAAGACAAATCGCCTATTAAGAATTTGCTGTCGTTATGTTAGTTAAATCGGCTGCGTAGTGTTTTACCGAATTTCGTTTCACATAATTGACAATTAGTAACTAATATTGCGCAATACTTAAGTAAGTGCAGAAAGTTGTGTTTGACGAAATTGCTTTGTTGCGTTTAGAATAGACAGATGTACCGAAGGTAAAAGTGGCTAAATAATAAAATCATGACAGAACGAGCAATGTTTGTAGAAAGCAAGAGAGGTAGTCAACTGTTGAATTGTAATAATTAATTACTTTCCATTAACGTAAAAAACGATGACAAGAAATATTGGCGTTGTTTTACAGCAGGTTGCAAAGTGACTGTAGTTACACATGGAGAATTTGTGTCAAGCTCCAAAAGAAACCATACCCATCCACCAGACGAGGGTATAGTTGCAGAACAATTATACATCGCTACAGCCAAACAAGATGCAATTAATTATCCTATGAAATCCATGAAAAGGGTTTTCAAGAGGCATTCCAAGGGCAACTGAAAAATGAAGAGAATGAAGATCCACTGCCGGGATTGTCCAAGCATCGATTTTCTTTATATAGAGCAAGACAAAGAAGGCTTCCTCCGATACTCCATACAATTCTAAGACGGCCAATGGTCAAGGATGGTAGAAATATAATTCTTGCTAACGACGAAGAGGAGGACAAAATCATCATCTTTGGAACTACTCAAAATTTCATATATATATGAATATATATATATATATATTTGTTTTCCTCTGATACTATTTACATGGACGTAATCTTTAAATTAGCGCCGGAAATTTTCCCGCAGATTTTCTCAATTGATTTCTATGCGTCCTGTCTGTGTGGCTTTATTACCTGCCAAAACAGAACACATGTATACTCGCTTTCTCAATCTTTTGCAGAACACAGCGCTGCAGCATTTATTGTACATCCGTTTTGTTACCCAAATCATATGCACTGATTTTGTAACTACCATGATCTATTGTATCCAATAATCTTTTTAAACGCCCGAATTCGAGGCTGATTGTTCAATTATTCAGAGGCAATATGGCGGCATGTACAACATCTGGGGCTCACAGGACGATACACTGCGGACGACGCTTTCAATCGCAAAGTTAGGCGTGCTAGTGCCCTTCCTCTGATACCAAACAGATCACGTTGACGACATGTGGTTACAAGCAATAAACGAAGTGGACAATCCAGACCACGCGATTCAGAAGTTTCTCGACTATGAAATAACGACATGGGTATAGACACGATGGTGGCGCGATGTACCGTGCAGATTTGGACTGAATTCGACATTTAAGGCTCACGAACAAACAATCACTTGGAAGAATGGCACTCAACACTAAATCGCCAAATGAGTTGGCCGCATTTCAACACTTTTCCCTAAATGAGATATTACAAGGAAAACAACAGAAGTTTGAACCCGACTGCTAAAGGCGGGTGGTGACCTTCCACAACAGCGTCCCGCCTACAAAGAAGTACGCAGCGACTTCTGCGATTATGTGAAGGACTCCTCAACAATGAAATCGAAATTTACCAATAAGCACCTGTGGCTGATGCCCTGAAGCAGAATGTCAAACGATAACTTTTGCTATAATTTTATGCATTTGTTATTAAAAATGCTTTTATTAAATACGTTTGCTTATATTTTATGCGAACTGCTACCTTGTAATACACAAATACTTTTCATTATGCGAAATGCAATTAAGTCAAACACTACGACATTGTTTAATCAGACTATATAATTATATCGTAGACAATAATAGGCAATATTATAAATTGTTTTCAAACTGGAGTTACAATCATATTCAGGTTAAACAGAATCAGTTTAAGATTCGTTCGATAATGAATAAGGAAATACACTTAATAACACTACAGTATCATATATACAACTCTGTATAATAATTATATTATCCAGACTTGATAAATGTAATTCAATTTTAAAATAATGTGTTTTCAAGCAACGAGAACCGAACAAGTCGTAACCTCCCTTTAATTAAGAAAAGTAGCGTGAAAAAGCTGCTTACTACCGGTGTAAGCCAGTTAACGGGGCCGAATTAGTACGCACCAATTTCATCGGTGTACAACTGAGAGATTTAAAAATTGCGGTTAGATTAAAATAAAATGTAACATAGATTTCAGCCCGGTTAACACAACCCAACCCGAATTTTAAAATCATCTATTCTAACAAAACAAGATTAGAGATACCAAAGACGCACCTGTGAAGCAACATTATGACGGCATTGGCAGTGCTTGCGTCCAGACCTGTAGTGGGCTCGTCCAAGAAGAGAACATTGGGTGATGTAATGAGCTCCATCCCGATGTTAGTCCTCTTGCGCTCCCCACCAGACACGCCGCGAATGAGAGCGGTGCCAATCTTGGCGTCAGCGCATTCCTCCAGGCCCAGCTCGGCTAATACCCGGCTGACACTTGTCCGCTTCTCGGCAGACCCCACACGACGTGGCAGGCGAAGATTGGCTGAGAAGGTCAAATTCTCGCGCACTGTCAAGGTTCCCATCACCACGTCGTCCTTAAGTGACCACATGTAGTTGTTTGGACGATCACAACATTGATTTTCAACAAAGTGTTAAATAAACATAAATGATATTGTACTATCCTCTATTATCATAGATGTTTTCCTATAGTAATTTAATATAGTTTTAGTACTGATTCTATTTAGAAATTTGTGCTCAAGATATATAAACTAAATTGCAAATAAATCCCCAAACAGCAATGTGATAATATGGTTTAGAAAGGTGAACTGCAAAATTATGTTACGTCAGAAGCAAATAATGTAGTGTAATTACGTCTAACGTCTATTTACATTAGACTAACTAGAGAAAACTCAAGAATTACTAAAACTTTCAAATTAAGTGAAAATAGTTATGTGGTCGATTATTTCTATATATCATTATTTTTGTCGTAATTCTGTGACTATTTTAAGTGATTATATATTGATTCTATATCTATAAGAAACGACGTAAGGATCTTCATGTATGAGTTTTATAAATTAATATATTGTCTTATTCATTACCCCTCCCCGAATACTGATTTTGAATTTAAAACTGTCATTTTGTCAATGTAAATTTTCCAACGTCTGTGTTATAAAAATTTGATCTGCAGCATCAAATAATTTTAGAGACATATTGTGGAATTAAATATATGACTATAAATTTGTACTTTTCTGGTATAACACTAAAATGCTCGTAATTTTCTCTCGCAAATTGAAAGTGCGTGCGCTATCCTCAATAAAACAATTCTACTTTCTCCAATGATCACACGAACCTGAACAACATAACCAGCCATGCACTTGAAGTTATCCGGTTGTTTGTGGCCATCAATGAGAACATCCCCAGTGATGCAGGCAGGGTCCTTCCTACCAGCCAGCACATCCAACAATCTGGAAGAGGGGCAGGTAACGTAAACAGTATATTATATCTGTATATTTATTCACTAGTTTCATGCTGCACATATAGTATTTCACGAGCGCTTTATAAATAGTGAATGTGTCATTAAAATAAATTCCACTATAAAAATAATATGACCGAAGAATACATCCAGCTTTTGATAACATTATTAATATGAAAATTACAAATAAGTAGCCCAAAACTGCATATAATGCCAAATAAACAATATGCATATAACTACATATAAGGTAAAGAAAAACAGATAGGAATTTAGTTCATTGCTTTGTTATCATCAAGATGATCTTCAGCATATTAGATATATTATGTACACAGTATTGAAATATTATTTAATACCTACTAAATTATTATATATTATTTTAATATACAATATATATTTTTAGCTAAAATATGTACATTATTATTATATACTACATTACTATATGAATAATTTCACTTTGCGAGTTATGTACAACATTTTCGTATCCAGCAAATGACAACCGTGACAAGCACTGAACTGATTGTACGATATTACCAAACGTATTGCATCAATCAACGCGATTATTTGCCAGGCACAACTCTTAACACTGTCATGTATTCACAATTAGTACATCATACGGTCAATAAACTTGAAATATTGACCTTGAATATTATGTGTCGGATAATAAGCGCCACGCCGATCCTGAGCATTATTAACTATAATACAGTTAAATACTAGTTGACTATAAGTTCAGGTAATCTGAGCTTCACATAACCCTCTGTAATATGTTTCAATTGACATTGGATTAACTCTCGGCTAAAGTATCTCCACCTAACCTAATGTAAGAGTACATATATGTTTAGATTTTAAAATATCCGAGTTTCCGACTCTGTGTGACCCTTATCGCGGAAGAAAATAAAATAGTACACAAAATAAAAGGTATTATAAAAACATATTCGGCAAGGTGACGGCGATACATATTCAATGGACAGAAATTAACTTATACAGAACAAAATTATAGCAAAACATTTAGAGCTATTGATTGTAGTTAATTTACAGATTAAAATACAGAATAAAAGCGTCAAACACGTGTAATTAGTTAGAGCTTTATAAAAGCAGGTAAACATTGAAATTATCGATAATAATGTAAGTTGCACAATGTTACAATAGCAGTCTCGCTAATCAATATAATATGTCACATAAATCATTCAGAAAGACAGAATAATATTTCTTTTAATTTGTGGATTTATTTGTAATTTAATGAAAATATTAATTATTATGAGTTATACAGAATTAAGAAATATTAAAAGTAATCAGCCTTTCATGGATTATAAAACAGAAAAAGTTAGAATTCCAAAAAATATATTTTTTGAATTATGCTCACGAGTATATGAAAGAAGTTTTAGTAGACTATGAAATAAATATAGTTTTGACATATAATGGTAAATAAATGCGCACACTATCTATAGGGAATACAATGTTAAATATATCTGCTCAAAAAATATATAATTCTTACATATTAGAATACTTCTTTAAGAGCTACAGCTTCTTCTGACATTGCGGATATTGATATATATATATATATATATTATGCTAAAAGGACAAACCCAATAATCATTGTTTGGGTAGACGAAAATTTAGCAAAAATCAAGAATGTTTTTGTTTAACTTCAGTTAATTTAATATTTACAGTAATCAACGGATAATACAAAGATCACAAATTACAATTTATTCTATAATGAATTAACTCATTTTTAAGCCTAACCATAAGTTAATGTGGTGACGTATGATTTATGTTCGTTTTAATTGCTATTTATTGACAGCTCATTTTCTTAATTCGTGTGCAACAACAACAGAATGACAAGCAAGAGTAAAAATTTAGGGATATCTTTGGTCAATAAGAAACTACTGGAGCACTGCAGCTTATCATGTCAGAAATAATTGATAATGTTAAAACTATACAGTGAAATGCTCCAACGTGGAATAACTTTTAATACCGGATTAATTTGTTGGGTTAGTTATTCCCGTTGCACCAATCTAAATTAATGTTATGCTATATTAAATAAATCCTAGGTTAACTCTATTCTAGTGTCTATTGCTCCAACCAAGATTAAGTTAATATCGTGCTAAATAAGGCGATATTTTCCATTGATACTTAAATCTGCTACCTGGCAGGTTTCACATAGACGTTAGAATATACTTTGATGTAATATTTGCAATAAAAAATAACGATTTATTAAAATTAACAATAGACAATTTAAGTAAATTGATAATCGTTCTTGTTACATATATTAATGGTTATAATAGTGGTATAAAGAAACTGTATACATTTATGTAAAACATGAAATTGATCAGTAAACGAAATGAAATCAAGTAATGAAATTAGTTATCAAGTTATGAAATCAAGTTCAATCAAAGAGTAAACCCAAAAGCTTAACTATCCAAGTTGTTAATCTTCTTAAGCTTCTTTAAGTTCAACACCTGCATCTTCTTAGAATGTCTGCCATATTCAACATACTTTCATGAAAGTAGCTCATTTGTCTCTTTTTCGGGAGTCTTCCTGTATTTGTCATCTTCTCTTTCTCGCTTTTTTCTGAGTTTTTATCAGTTTCATCATCGATATCTTTTATTTCCACATAACTCGTGTTTCTCATAAAAGCTTCCAATATGTCTGAGTTTTCGTTTTCCCTTATACCGGAATTTGCTGCATTGTAGGAATCAATTTGACTAGGGAGGAGTGCATCTAACTGCTCAATGGGCAAAATACTAACAACACGTTGACTTGCTGGAGATAACTGTGTATTGTTAGGCGCACCACCCGTCTTCCTAATTTCTCTCTTTTCAACCGCATCCTTTTTTTAGCGGAAGTCTTAATACTTTTCCATAGATTTTTTAGTGTTTCTGTTTCTTTTTTGCAAATATCTCCAGAAGAATTAAAATCACTTTAGTTAATTTCTTCCAACATTCAGCTTTTCTTTTGAGAGTTCTACCATTACTTTCTTTACATTCCATTATATCTACTATTTCTTTTGTCATTAATCCAAGTAAACATTAGTTTCGTATTGATAACAATTTTGTGACCTGACTCTTTTCGTCATGTTAGCACAAAGATAAATTGAAAACAATTAAATTAATACAATCTCAGTTTTATAGTTCAAAACCTATAAAAAATTATAAATTAAAAAATTTTATAGTTCAAAACAGCACTAAATCAGAGTAGGAATTTAAGGTAAATAGTCAATAAATAAAACAAGCAAGTGTGGTAATGCGCGTACACTTAGCATACTTTATTAATTAAATATAAACTTACATATTAATTATCTATTTCTCTTTAGCCAATAAAAAGCGACAATTGGTATTCTCTGATCGGTTAAGTTAAGTTTAACTATTCCAGGACTAATTTTTGTTGGAGCAGTGGCATTTTATTCTTATAATAACTAACCCTGGAATAACTCTTAATCCAGGATTAAGTTATTCCCGTTGCAGCATTCGGCTGTTAATGTTTATTCTGGTAAAGAAAATTAATGATTTACAAGATCGTTAGGCAAAACATTAGTTAATTTTTTTTTAATTGACTGGTAAACTAAGGCAATGTAATTTAAGAATAAGAAAATAGTAAAAAAGATTATAGACATATAGATTTGTTTTTAACGAGAAAAAGCAGTAAATTACGTTATTAAAAATTTAAAATATTATAGTTAGAATTTATAATATTTTTTTTGTGATTAACTTTATCTGTACAATGTATATATAATATGTCAAAATCGATTAAAAACTTTAAACATCTTTTGTAATATATATTTATATACAATATTTTGTTAAACATTACGCCTATTACATGACTATAATCATGCATATACTTATAATTATTAATAAATACATAAAACAATGTAATACATACATATATCGTATGCAAAAGAAGAACCACAATAAAACTAAACGTTTATCACAATTATTATTGATATTGTAATAAATTGTAATAAACTTTTAATGTTTAATGTGGTTAAATGTGGTTTTTCTGTTGCATTCCTCACAGTGACCATTACATGTCTTTATTTATCATATATCGTATATATATTATAGTGTAAAAATTTACATTTTAAATATCATAAAATACAATTAAAGTTACACGTGTTTGCTTTTGTAGGAAAAATTTTTCTGAAAAGATATTTACTTATTTTTATAAACAGGTATTTTTAAATGATAGACTCATCAATAAATAGTTTTATCAAAATTACTATAATTCAATATTGCTATATATTATGTCTATCGTTTAAATAGTCACTTTTTATAAGTTTACAAATACCGCAAATTTGAAATAAAAACAGCTGTTTTACTTTTGAAAGGATTCTGTCGTTAAGAATTCTTTCACCTGTAAACAGCGCACATATTTTACAACTGCTAAAAGCACACATGATAATTGTTGATCACCCTTTATAAAACCACCTAAACTTTTGATTTTGTATTTAAATTTCATACAGATAATTAAAAAAATGGTAATTAAATATTTATTTGAATAAAAAAATTGTAATCTTTTATCTATCATGTTGCTAACGTAGGTCATATAACAATACCAATAATATGCACTGAATAAATACGCTTGATTAATCAGCCAACCTCAAAAGCGGATTATTTTCATGCAAATATCAAACTTTGCATAATAAGCCAACTTTCCCTCTTAATTTCATGTATAATTCTAAGACTAAAGCCTAAGGTTTTTTCAGTCTGTTTGATTGCATAATCAGTTAACAATCACCCAAAACTATACTCACTTATTTTCATGAACAAATACAAGTGTCTTTCCGAGTCTATTCTAGTACAGCCAACTAAATACCCACCACTTGTTTTCATGTATTATTGAACATCATTGCTGTACAATTAGTCAGAGTGAGTAATAAATATATATGCTTATCAAATTAAATACATAATAATGTATAACTTTGGGCACTTTTTTGATTTTGCATGTAAATAACTTTTGTATTCTGTGGCCATATTTTTTATGTATAAATCACATCTGTTTAGTATATGATTCTGCTAAAATATGACCTATACCCTTCATTGAACTATAAACTATAAAGGTAATAATATTTCATGATGTTAAAATGTTGTATTTAAAATATCTATATTAGCATAATAGCAAATATATATTAAACTCAATTATAGTCTTATATTTTAGTCTTAAATAAAATCCTAATTTTATTCAATATCTATCAAAATATCCTGATACACTGCAAAATGAAGTGGCTCATAGTAAGCCACAAGTGGCTCATTGTGAGCCACTTCAATTTGAAAATATTA